>VKGM01006466.1:3766-15814 GCA_007844875.1 Busseola fusca | reverse complement strand
GCATATTTTACAACACGAAGATTAGGTAGTCGGTAGCCATGAATACATTATTTATATTTTTTAAAGCATTTACATAACAAAACGAAAGATCGTACATCCCAAAACCAGAGATTTGAGAGTACGACTAACTACGGTAACAGTGAATTGAGAGTACGACTAACTACGGTAACAGTGAATCAAGAGTACGACTAACTACGGTAACAGTGCCTCCAGACAAATTACTATGGAATGTAGAGTTGTGTTATTTATCAATTAGTTTGCTCTACCTATCAGTTGCTGTGTTTATCGTGTGTGTTTGTTTCATAGCAATATTTAAATTGGTATTTGAGGAATTTTAACAGTTAGCTCCCAATTTATCCATGTTTTCGGGCTACAAATGTACCTACGGATAATTACGGAAATATTAAGTATTTTCTGCAAGTACCTACAGTGAGTTTTCACCGATTTAGTGATTATGGAAACTTTAGAAACCACTAGGTACATATCAGCTGAATTTACAAGAATTTCCATTACGTTTGATGTGCTTACTGCCTATATCCTACCTACAATTGAGTAGTTTTCATCGCCGGTAAACACAACGAAATTAACCGACTTATTTGTTATCACTATAAAGATGATATAACTCCCAAATAATTCGATAGTTTTGCATTCCTGAAATCATCTATAATACACAAATCAGAATATAACAATGCTAGTGACGAGCTCATGAAACAGGCGCCCAATAATTCGGTTAGTCAAAACAGATTCGTCTATCGATAGCTGACATAACATGATATTTAAAGACTGTTTACAAAACACGGCTTATTGTCTAAAGACGGCTGTAAAGATGTGTCGAATGATTTGTTTACATAACAAACGAAGTTAAGCCCGGTGCAGTTGGGAAGGCGGATGTGTGAAGCGAAAGTACGGGAAGCGCCACCAATCATTCCGCATTCCATTACATGCAGGCTTGAATGTTGCACTATTATGATAGGCGATAGGTATTGTTTTATAGCTATACCTATTAACTCAAGTGGACGTAATTTATTTCATGTCCCTATCAATTGAAGCTGTAGGTAATTAGCATAACTGTTTTATTATTGGCTGTTACTATAATGTTCTAACTTATTTTTATGCGTTTAAAACACATAAACTTACTGTAGATATTCATCATTTGTATGATTAGGTTTCTGCTTAGGTACCTACCCTGTCTAGAACTTATCTTTTTTTATGACTAGATTTCCACTTTGGTAAATAATTTACCTAAATACGAGAAAAGCTCTATTTTATCTACCAATTAGGCAATTATTTTTAAGCTTTATATTAAGTCTAGATAACTCAATTTGTTTAGGGACCTAAGGTTTCAATTAGGTAGGTATTGTTCGTTGCCATATCTATCTCTGCGATTACCTATTGCATTATTTTACGTTGCGTTCATATTACGTATTTCGATAACCTATTACGTGTATATTCGATTCTAATTAAATTCAAATCGTGACTCTTTGCATTTGTTTCGGATTGCTGCATTTAAAGAATTCGCAGGTTTTTATTTAAGTGGTTAATTAAATGCGCACGTTTTAGATGTTAACGAGAAGTCATATTTTAATCGGTTAAGGCTGTTTAATGCCCAGTACTATAAGTTCTTGTAACTTGTCTAACAATGAGATCAAGGGACGAATGTGCGAATGTAAATCTAGTACCTACCTACGTAGAGACTTAGGTTAAATGGAGTCTTCTCACCGACATCTGGGAAAATAGTTGCTTTACTTCACACTGAAGTTTACAAAGTGCATTACAGTTGTATAAATCAAGAGTTGCATAGGTAATAAGGCAGTTCTACCAAACCAACCTAATACACAAAAAATCAATAGCATGATGTTACTTTGATACGACTAGCGCCCTCTATCGTGTAATAAAAATAACCAGACATACATTTCGGGTAAGCGCCATCTAGTTTTTCGAAAAGTAGAGTAAACAGGCTGTAGGGGCAAGTTAAAATATACCTCGGACCATTTAGTACGAATAGTTTCAAAAAGATGGAGACACTATCGCTATCGGACCAAAAAAAAAGTGGGAAACCGTTTTCGTGTACTCATTCTACTCATCGACTGATAAGCGTTATTGTATGCATATGGCAGTACAACGGGTTGTTGTAATGTACAGCTGCTATCAAATTACTTTACAAACAGTTCTCTTCCACTTTTCAAGTCAATATAGCAGCTATAAAGTCAAGCATTGAAAGCAAATTAACCCCTTTTGCACATAACGTAAATATACTTAATGAATAATCATGGCTTTTCAACAGAAAACACAATAAGATATTAATAAGATCATGGAAAATCTACTGCGGAAGAATATATTGAGTCCGAATAAAAACTGACAGCTTGACGCAATGCAAAAGGAATGCTTGAATGTTAATAATTTACTTATGCGCTCCGTCAGGTTTTTCTTACGAAGTGAACAGAACTACGAACCATGCCAAGACTATATGAATTTACACAGCATCTAACAATTATAGGTATGTACTCGTATACGTGGAAAAAATAAAATGGATCACAATAAAAATAAGGCGTTACTTACTTTGTTCACAAAATGTTTGGCAGAAAAAGTAGCAACCTTGACAGCATATAGGAAGGATCAGTGCAAGCAAAAAGTAAATGACCAACCACCTA
Organism: Busseola fusca; assembly: GCA_007844875.1. Lineage (NCBI taxonomy): Eukaryota > Metazoa > Arthropoda > Insecta > Lepidoptera > Noctuidae > Busseola > Busseola fusca. Next base: position 13,163 of record VKGM01006466.1, on the reverse strand, counting down.
ATAGTTTACGCTTGAAGTTAGCAGAGAAGGTTACTAGCAACGACGTGACGTGATTAATTCCTAAGTCGAGATTACTCCAGATTAGCTCAGTAACAGTATTGTTATATTAAAACATGAGTAGTTTAAGTACTACTTAGTCAGTAATTAACGTAGCCGCCCTGGGGTTTCAGCCGGAGCATGACGGATGGTCGACGGTGCTTGGTGGCGTAACGAACACTCCGCCCGTGACCTTAAGTTATGTATATGAATGTATAGATAGTGTATGGACTTTAGGTTTAATTAAATAAGAATATAACTCTATCTCTCTCTTTCTCTGGCAGTCGCTTCATTTAAAATACTGGTACTCAGCTGTATCCGGTTAAACTGGAAGCCGACCCCAACATACTTGGAAAATAGGGCAGATTGTTTGATAAGGAACTCTATGGATTGTTAGTTTTTGCTACTCAAAATATGAAGTATGATCTAAATCAAAATCTACATACCCAATACCTACAAGTTGATAAAGGCATTTCCAACAAATACTTTGGGTTGGTATTCATGGCGAAAAACAATGTAGATAAGTATAAAAGTTACAACAGATTGATGAAATATTTAGTAACACGAGTAGGACTACAATTAAATTACTAGAAAAAAAAAAACTGAATTTGTAAAACAAATTTTAAAAGAGGATAAGCCATTAAATAATGGATTTCACAAGTGGAAGGTAATCAAATGAATTGTTAGATATCAGTGGTAAAAATCGGTCGAAAAGTCAAAAGTGTTCGTTCGGAGGTGATCAGTAACTGAACAAATGTTATGTAAATGCAGTTAACAATTAATTTAAGAATAAATCACTGACAACAACTAGCCAATCTAGGCCCATCGCCTGTATTGTTGTTATTTTTTTTCGTGGAATTCAGTTAATGTCATCCGTAATTAAACAGAGATTAAACATAAGGTCATCATTATGTATTCAGATCACGTGAAAATGCTTAATTATTTAATTAACCTCGTTTCAACTATGGAATGTAAACAAATATTTAGTCAAGACTTTGGAGATAGTCATTTTATTCCTCAAATCTTTGTTTCACACATGATTCTATTGAATCTCAGTAGTTACATGGGATACATTTATCAGGGTTAAAAGCATTATAATTCTATCATAATTAACAATGTCGCCGTCCAAGGTGGCTGGTAGATCGTAATTTTTATATGGAAGCCTGAGCGACCAGTCACAGTAGCAGTACCTAAGTATAAAGTGCCACGCATACCTATCATGATTACCGACTTACTGACAATACAATGGAACGTCAACTCTGCTAATTGTGCGACAGAGTGTAAAAAAGCCGACTAACTGCACATCAATTACTGTTACGCGGTTCAAATCATTGTTTGATGTTGTTTTGCAGTTGTTAGGTACCCACTCCACTACCATGAATTTTCTATGAAAATAGAAGACGATTTAAATTGCACACGTATCGAAGGAAGTGGGTGATTTAAAAGAGGATATACTCTTTTCCTATGATATGTTTACTGAAAACGTAGGAACTGGGGTTGATAGGTCTGCCTACAAATTAACCCCTCGATATTTTTGTCAAATTGTTGGTAGCATTTCTCTAGGTGGAAACTATGAAGTGAATTAATATGGAGCTTATGTTTCCACCTCCTACTGAAAGGCCTGCAAGCCTTGTATGTAGATAGATGCTAAAGCCGTCGACTAAATTTGATCGACGATCCCTTAGGTATCACTTTTATGGCTATCACGATAGTTTTATAACCTGCCAGAAATAATCCAATCTTCCGCAAAACTTTCGATTAAATTGAAATAATCCTCGCTTAAACAGAGAAACGCAATTTCTAAGTTAATTCATTAGATAAGAATCGTCATGTTTTTATTATAAGCTTGTAAGTTTCGAAAAAACATGTTATTTGAAACGATCCAGATTTGAATATGTAGTTCTATTTTTATAAAAGTTCAAATAGGTACGTGCGTTACTGATTTGACGGTAGAAGTCTTTCCTGAGGCTTTCACGTATAGAACGCGAAGTTTCTTCAAACATGTTAGGTAAATATACAAGAGATTCAGCAATATAATACCAACACAATTTTCAGCGGTCGTTAAAATTAAACTATGAACAAAAGTAGTTTGAAGTTGTGTTGGAATTTGGGTGAATCAATAAAATACGATGCATTGGTAATTTTCCTGTAGGTAAGAAAAACTCTATGTCGTATTGAATATTTTGTAAGTCTTGTATGACCTGTTACCTATAGCAAACCTACAAAAACAGGAAATGATAAAAGACGTAATTAATGGTTTTAAAAATATTTATTATTATTGTATCCAACATGTTTTTATGGATGAAGAAGTAAGTAGTAGATACTTAATCAAATCCTAAAAAAAAATTATTTGACTCATAACTGAAAATAGGTGACAGACAATAATATTGAGAGCAGAATTCCCTAAACATAACAAAATTGCAAAATATTTTGTTTGGTTACGAGAGGCAGTTGATTCCAATCGGGCAGGTAGTCTCCCAATCCTGCTATGTATGCGGCGAACTTATTATTACATAATATGACATAGCACCACGTATATTCGTGTATCGGTACGTGGTAGCCCTGACATGCTTCGATTAATTCAATCGCAACTATAAGGAGATCCCTTATGTGGATTCAAATGTTGGCCTAATGTTTCATACAACGTCCAACTATGAATACGAATGGAATTCGGATAAAAAACATATTATCATAACGCCCAATGAAGCGGAGAAAAACGTCTCAATTCTTAAACGTCGCACATAATCAACCAAACTCCATAGATTAATCATCCTAAAGAACTTTCTACGATTTATTATCGCCCATGGCACGTAAAAATTAGTATTTGGTGTAAAAAATGACGTTGTTCCGGCGGCGTCACGATATTGCATATTGCATCACCGCGGCCACGGGCGTTGTCTGGAATCCATGCATGTTTAGTGTCTGTCTACTTACGTTTATTAAGAATTTTATTATCTACAACGAGTACAAACTGTGCATTCCTGATGGCGTAAACATTCAAGTATTCGAAGACGCGATAACATGACTATAAGAGAGGTCAAGTGAAAAATCAAACGCCTCTGAAGGCTATTAACATTCCTTACTTATTAATAAGTACAAGTCGATGCGAGGATCAAGCCATGTCGCAGGAATCGCGGAACGAATCGGTAATGGGCATCACGCTCAATGCAGCTCTTAAATTCGTTAATACACACAAGAAGACATGCATAACTGATGTAAAGTTTACTAAAGGACCTTTATGTTTCTCTACCCGAAGTTACGAACAGTTTACTTTTAGGGGTTCAAAGATATGGTAGTGGATTCTATGTTAATAGTTATTTTATTCGTTTATAAATCTCTGTAGTCGTCATTTGTTGACGTCCATCACGATTCACGAATGAATATTACAATAAAGTGTCTCCAACCAAAGCGTCATAAAATATCAATTCGCGTTCAATGTCACACAAACGGGTCAGTTCAGCGTACAGCTATTTTGTGTATGATGTTTTCGAAATATTCCTTTCTTATACGTGTAAACTTGCTACGTAACGAGCCGAATTATGTGATAATAATACTAAAAAGAATGTAGAAATATCATTGGCGTCTAGTTAGCAGACTCTATTAGATCATTGTAACAATATGCGAGACGGCCCGAATAGCTGGAATAGCTGCACTCTCGCTTTGCTGCCAACGAAATGGAATCCGTTGCCATTAGAAATTCTACTGTACATGATGACTTCATTGGTATCGGGATTCCTTCAGCGCGTGCCGTGTCCACCCGCCTCAGGTGTCACTGTAACACGCATTCACATTTTTTCCACTCACTAACTGTTGGAATTTATTAGCTATAAAAGCTTTCATATTTTAATTGGTATATCGTATGGTATCATAGAAAATTACGCAGATACTAATCATCGTAATTTGTTGTTTTGTTGTCCGCACTTCGCCAGTCTGCAGTACCTACTATCGGGCGGACGTAAACAACTATGCAAAATTTTGATTTACGATGTCCGAAAATAATATTTGTACTTACAACAATAGTGATCAGTGATTGCATACCGTCCTAAGAATGCTTGTAACTGTAGTCCGCAACGCAACCTACATTCAGCATTCTTTTCGAAACCGTAACACGCCGCCTCTGCGTTCCGGATATACTCGTTCATGCCACATTCACCCCAATATCTTTCGCAATAAAACCTATTTCAATTCGATACATGTGATAGAATGCCAAGTATTGCATTTCTAGAGAGCTGTAAAACTACATACACAAAGTAATGTGCGATTGATATGATAAATTGATAACCGCCTATTCTATAAAATATTCGTAGTTTTAAGCAAGTATTAGGCGTGACCCATTACGTTTTGAATACTTAAGCTAAGTAAACTTGAAGTGGTGTGGTGTGGCCAAGATAACTCAATCGTTGGCTAATTATTTTAGGATTCTTACGGCTGTATTGGCTTTGGGCCTACATTCAATTTATCGCTACACTTATAAAGAGTAGGTACTTGTCTATTTTTTAAAAAACTGCGCTTTACGTTGATCGTTGCTTACGAGGCAGCCCTAAAACATGAGCCGTGCCAATTTGTTAGCCGGTAGAGAGCATGGTCCGACCAAATTCCTGAACGCTTTCTCTGGTGCGAGTGGTGCTGGTGGTGGCCGGGGCACGCACGCGCCGTGCTCGTCGCCTGTACACGCAGACCAACGAAAGTGAGCGCCAAGCCGCGTGCGCCCGCGCCGCTGTCATCGCGTTGCATAATTATCCGCGATCCGACCATTGTTTGTAAACACTCAATAAACAAGAACACATCACTTAAATTGCGTGACCGTATTTTGATTAGATATGTACGCGTATCAAATCTACATCGTCAAGTGGAATTCAAATTACACATTTTTTTATCTGTGAAATTCCTCAGACTAATTGTCTACATGATAATGTAAAGAATACTACGTAAATGCCTGTGTTTGATAATTATAAGCATTATTTATTTTCAGAGTACCCATTCCAATAAATTGCCCGCAGATTAATATAGTTGGAGCGCTATTACAGGGGATATAAGTTGGAATTAGGTCCTAAGTATGTCTAGTATCGTTATAAAAACCGGTGTTATGTCGGGATTGGTGTTCGGATATTTGTCGGAGAGATTTAAGGCAAGCCGGATGGGCTGTCGTCGGATTGTGGTTCGGCGAAATTCGAGCGGGACGCGTTTCAAGTCTCCAAGGTAGATTCTCGCGGTGGTTCTCAGAAAGCTCTGCTTTCTCATCGGGGATTAACTCCATTGTTAAGTTATTCTTAGAGAGAAAGGCTTATTAATAGTTAATCGTTCACGACTTCATAATAATTACGATCAATGTATGCGAAATAGGAGTTTAGCCACATTTAACCCGGATGTGACGCTCGAGTGCGTGTAACCAAGAAAAAATTGGTCGGCGTGACCGTCATATTCAGACGGTCATCGGCGAGGAAGCGAGGTTTAATCGTCAATGAAGCCTTTCATCGCGAAACCAGTCCAAGTAGATAAACAATAGTATCCTTTGTGAAACGATTGTCGGTCCGAATCCGCTTGAAGCAACAGTTCCGACAAAAAGTCGAATTGTTTGCTATTCAGTTGAGTTGAACGACACAGATCATGGAAAGCAATGATGATTATTAAAATGGATTTTGCAGAGCAAAAACCGAGATGCAGTCAAAACGGCTAATTGAACTGTGCAAGTTTCTAAAAATAAATGAATATAATATGTGAGGAGCTATAGATTCCTTTTCTTGTAGAGCGGCTAGCACGCGACGATCTCGTTGGATGTCTATTAAACAATGTCAGGTGGAATCTGGAATGCGACCCGCCTACAAGGCCGCGTACCATCTCGCGTATAGGTAGTCGGTATTCAGCGGACGCTTTATCAACTTTTATCATATTCGTATTGCTTGCTTTAATTACTAAGTGACAACTATTTTCGTACGTTTGTAGAGATGTATCGTCATCGTTAGTGTAAATCACCCGCTTCGCATTCCTATAGTTCTTTCGTCTTCGTTTTTGAGAGCTCAGTAGTTGAACAAACGCGTTCCCTAAAGATGGAAGAAGTTATGAAATCCAAAGTAAAAATGTCCCTTTGGAACTCAAGCACAAATAAAAATGTTGAATATAAATATTTACCGAAGCTGTCTGAATCGCTGGCAGGGTACGCAGGACACGGCTGCACCATCGTCGCAGCACGCGACAGCACGTCCAGTGCTGATTCCACCTTTTCCATGTTTACCTGATACATAAATCTTCTTTACATAACATAGAATTGGAGTAAACAGAAAGAAAATTACATTGGTAGATCAAGTCAAAAGATTGAAACCATTAAGACAATTTTCTGACAGCTTACATGAAAATTAAACGTTATCATAACAAATGACAATCCAATATCATCACAGATATTTTGGCTTGGAAACGAGATGTCGACATTATTCATTTAGTCTAAATATTTGAAGGAATTCATGTCTGGCAGCGTAAAGCTGTTTGGCTTGGAATTAAATATCGCAGACTAAAAGTCATAAAGGCATGCGAATACCAAAGTGGCGGAAATTCCTCACGGCACGTAAACGGCTAGACGGTGGACAGACGTGCGCCGAGTCGTACGAACACCACGTAAATAAGAGGGAAGAATCAGATGATCAAACAAAGAGTTGTGAAACGTAGCAATCGGCCGCATACCGCGACCGCGCCGGGAACGAAGCCAATGGACCACTGTATCGCAGATCAGACACTAACGCTTCGCCAAAATATTAGCATTTCATCTTTAATTAACTTGCAACCACTGTTTTTTTTTGCACGGGTTTAAAATGAGCATACATGTGATCAGTGTGAATGTGGACGATATTAGAGTAGAAGCAGAACAAAGAAGCGATGGATGGATTGTGTAAAAGTTGATATGACTAGAAAGGGGGTGACAACTTGAGCTTACCACTATTAGATATGTAAAGAAGACATGATGCTCCGACCCCATTTATATTGAAATTAATGCAGTAGGATGACGAGTGATTGAGATTCGTATAAAGTCAACAAAAAGCAATACGTTCGTCTTGAACGCACAAAATTTCCAGATATTCGCGAGTATTAATTAATAATGAGCTAATTAAGGATAGTAAATTGTTTAACAACTGTGTACTACCTTTTCTCACAATCGGGTGGCCAATCATAGGCCTTAAATCAGGAAATACTGAATAAACTAGCAACTTGCCAATATGCAATGGAAAAAAGTATGCTAAATGTTAAAAATTCTGACAGATTAAAAGCCAATATCAGAAATAAAACAAAAACTACAGATGTAACAATCAAAGTCAAAAGACTTAAGTGGGCTGGCCACGTGATAAGAGGGCACTATAAATGGAGCAAAAAAGTAACACGGTGGTACCCCAGAGAAGGCAAAAGGAAGAGAGGTAGACCGCTGAAAAGGTGGGACATAAGACAAGTGGCAGGAGTCATGTTGAACAGAGTGGCTTAAAACAGAAATGAATGGACTAGGTTGGAGGAGGCCTTTGCCGACTGGCAAACAGATCTAGGGAAGATAACCAAGGAACAAATATAAGATTGGAATTGATGTTTAAGAGCTTACAGTCAGTTTTTTTTTGTATACATTTATTATAATTAGTTAAAACAACGCGCATTGTCGTGGAGTTGCGGACACCAGCCTGTTTTACCTATTACCTAATTAGTAAAGAGATCTGAATAAAAGGCTATATTATTATTATTATATTATTTAAGGATATAATTAGAAAACTGAATGAAGTACAGATAACACTACAATTCCGAGTGCCTATCACCATAAGTTTTAAAAGAATCAATAACTACAGACAGATAACGAGGAAAACTCAAGTGGCGTTAGCGAGAAACTAGTAAATAAGCATCAGAAGTGAAGATAAAATAATAGTTCAATTAGTTGTTTTAATGCGCAGTAATATACCTACCTATCCAATGGCACTTGCTACTTATTTACTAATCCACAAGGAAGTAGTAGGTATCTACTCAATCACCTCTTCATCAATCAGATTGAACTTCATAAGCTCCTTGCAAAAACTATCTATTTTAATGCAATTAGTAGTGCTTCACGACCGCGTGTGACTTCAATTTTTCTTAATTAGTTTAATGATTGACGAGCTGCACATTTTGGAGCAGATTTCAAAACTAATCATAATTTTAATTATAATTTGGTCAACATTAGAACTTTGCGTATTATTGGACAACTCAGACCAAAATATTGTGTTAATAATAAACGAGATTCGCATAGTTAAATCTGCATACCAAGCAATATATTTTTGTGGTGGTCCTGCCAAACAATACAAATAGACAAACAATGTCATTGGTTAATTACCTGAATACCTGACAGTCAGTATCAAAATAATAAAAAGCAGTAAACCGACTGTAATTAATGATACTAAAGACACAATAAAGCGAATGAAGCGAAGACGCGCATTCCCTGAGTAGCGAGTACTGTATATAATTCATAAACAAATGCCACTAACGAATCTAAATGGAGGATAGATTCCTGGAATGTGAAAATAATGACATTACATTTAAAAGTAACATAGCGTGCTGTTATTGTCGAATAGGGTTCAGAAGTGTGGAAGAAGGGAACAAATAAAACATTGGAATGACGAGTGATGCGATCACGACGTTAATGATGAGGAATTTGGTACATTAACCACAATAGAATTTTTCTGGCCGGAGGCGGAGTCACGAGTACGGTCAGTGCTGGTATGTCGGTATACACACGTCGAATAGATCATTCGACACATAGTCAGATGGTCACGAACCCATTCAACGGAACATGGTAGTTGTAATGGAATTTGACACGTAAATTCCATTAAAAAGCTACTTGAACATAATTTTCTCGGTAAAAATGTTAATCCCGAGCTTGAATTCTTGAAGCATTACTTGCATTAAGTGAATCAGAACTGGATAAGTGGATACGTTACAATTTGTAATATATTAAAGTAAAAACACAAATTCAAAGAATGCTTGTCCATTTCTATGACCAATTTGTCATGAAACAATTTTTTTTTGAAGAATTGATAGAAAGCGTTTGCATAAAATTTTTAGGTAATTCAGGGAAAACCAAATTTGCATTTTGCTAAAATGCAATTTGTTAATGTACAAAAATGAAACTTCGATTAAATTATTTTATTAGATATTGATAAATTAGGCTTCAAGAGGAATAGAAGACCAATAAGACATCCATTTCCTATGACCAACTTGTGATGAAAAAAATTTGTTTGAAGAATTGATGCTTGATTGAATGCTTTCTGCATTTGCATAAAATCATTAGGTAATTCAGGGAAAACCAAATTTACATTTCGGTAAAATGCAATTTTTTAATGTACAGGCGACAGCACATTAAGCT
>VKGM01006422.1:17413-28660 GCA_007844875.1 Busseola fusca | reverse complement strand
AAATCGCAATTAAAATTACAATTAAATAAAGGTAAATTTCGTCGTCATTTCGTAAGTTACGGTGGCTCAATGGTAATTGTGGCGGTCATGAATCTAGAGGACCCGGGTTCAAAACTCGGGCCAGATGGAGTTTAATTTTTCGCTTTTTTTTCATGTTTCTTCTTTTGTTACAAAAATGTGACAGACTGGAAACAACGGAACCCTACACTGAGCGTGGCCCGACACGCTCTTGGTCGGTTTTTTTAATTAAGAAACCATGTCTTTGTGTCCTGACGCGAAAATACCAAGAAATTGTCCTTTTCAGGACCATTTCTTTGCGGTGAAACGAGAATAATGCAGGATGAAAATAATTAAAATAATAACTCATTCACGCGTTGGAATTTCTAAGACCACATATTCAACACCATATACGAATACTACCTACTGAATAAACATTGCTTAGTACATAATAAATAACGACAATTGTTTTAATTATCATGCAATGAGTCCACGACCACATAGATGCGTCAGGGCTTAGGTTCAGGCGCATTTAGCGATCGATCCAGTCAGCTCAATTTCCGGTGACATACAAGCTATTTTATAACTTAGATAATTTAACTCGGCAGCTCGACGTCGATTCACGTCAGTCAGGAATACAAATGAATCAGAAAGTACGCGAATAAGGAAATTCCATTCGGTGCAGTCGTACTAGTGGAGGCACATGTATGATGATAAACCAATAGTATGAGCTATTCCTATTCACAAGTTGTGGTCTTTGTACGAGCTGGGCGAAAGGGCCCTTAATTATCACATTTGTATGTAATGAAGAATGAGCTAATTTTTGTAATCTGAGACAATGAAGTGTTTTGGTAGGACGGTTTGTAGGGAAGGACTTTTTATTTCGAGTTTTTGTAGTTCCCTGTGCGTTGCGTGTTTGGGAATGGGAATCGGGGATCCCAAATCCCGGATTTAGTTTTTGTCGTGTTGCCTGTTGCACGTGAAAATGTTTTTTTTATTAGTGAACTTGCCACGTTTCCGGAAACCGAAATCCGGATTATCCTCTTTTATTGTCCGTTTTTGGTTATTCAAAAATTATCGTTGACGTTGAGTCTCGGTTAAAAATGTTACTACGTTTGTAACAGATACTCGAGACAGTCTCGAGTCTCGTTTACAATGTCACAAACGTAGTACATATTTTTTTCGCGTCGACAGCGGTACTTACAAAAATATTTTTTGGAAAAGAAAGTGAGAAGAAAGAGTAGACTTCAATATCTTTTGATATAAATGTTTTATGAAAGACTAGCTGCGCTCCGCGGCTTCACCCGCATAAGTTTCGACATTCGATCCCGTGGGAATATCGGGACAAAAAGTATCTTATAAATCAATGATATAAGTAAATTACTTGTAATATCATTGTTATAAATGTTAATCCTTGTAGTTTTTTGCGTGAAAGAGTAAACATTCATTTATCTATATTATTAGAATAGTAGGATTCACTACAATTTTGCCAATTAATATCAATCACGTAGATACTTGCCCAAGAACGCGACATTATTAAGGTGATTGACAGCTGCCACTAATGATACCCCCTAATATTCCTCTCAAATATCTCGAATGGAACATTCTGCGTCAGATCACATTCATATCCAATGCCGATATATTCTGATGAATGGTTTGTCGCAATTGACAAATCCATAAAAACCGAGTGAAACTCATGCCTTTTGGCTCGCTACAATACAATACACCAATAATAAACATCTTCATGAAAGACACAAGTTTGACGGAGTTGTAGTCGAAGCGATAACAGTCACTTCCAGTATCGTGAACACGTTTGTAACATGAAACATGAGCGCGGGCGGAAGGAGAGTTTAACTTATACGATGTACATACGCTGAATTACAATGATGTTCGCGCTCTCAAGTTTTCGTAAGAAACGCGAGACGCTGACGAATCGACCGTACGTGGTTTTATGTTCTTTGATGTTTTGATAACACGCTAGACTAGACATCGTAGAAGGTTTACTTTGTAGGAATGTGTTTGTGACTAGGTATCATTTTGAACATAACACCTAATTGTCGTCGCGTGTTTCCCTATAACGGAGATATCTCAAATAGGAAGGAAGTTTCAGCGGTTTCAGCTGCGTAGTGCCATTGTTATTGTTTCTAGGAATGTTGTGTTGTGGTCTTTAGGATAGGTTTAACCCGTGATTTCAGAAATCGCGGATGCCCCTAAATGTAAATCTGAAAAGGAAGGAAGTTTCAGTGGCCTGAATTCAGGAATGATCACGAATTTTCTGCTTCATTTGTTATTTGGACGGCATAAACAAATTATCGATTTGTCGAACTTGTACAAAGTACAGTCTAGACTAGAGCCAGCCAATTTAAGTTTATAGGTGTAACTTGGCTATAATGGCGTCGATTCCTTTGTTACCAAACTTAACTTTTAAGTTCAGTGAATCCTATTATTTCTATTTCATTAGGAAAAGGACAGAAGATAATTATTAGTTTAGTCCTGTCAAATTAAGAGTACTCCATAGACAGTTCAGACGTGATTAAAAACATGGCGACCAAAAATACGTCAATTTACGTCAGGCGCGGTCTAATTTGACAGGACTAAACTAATATTTATCTTCTGTCCTTTTCTTAATGAAATAGAAAGAAAAAGATGTACAGAGTTTAGTTTCTGAACATGGAAATAGGCCCCATTGTCGTAAAAACTACGACTGTATTGTCTAAAATTGCACACAGTGCAAGTGATCGATTCGGTTCAGCAGTTTTCACTGTCGCACGATGAAAACGAAAGTGCAAAGTTCAGAAAAGCAATTTCGTTCGTGTAAGTTAAGTGCGCGCGGCGTGGATTTCGCCGAAGTGCACTGGAACGTGACGCCCGACATCCGACTTGTGCAAGTTCCTCCACTGAACTGAACGAGCCACGAAACGTTGCAGATTGTAACAATCATTATGTTCATGCTCCTACTGAAAATCGATCGAGTACCTACTGAGAACCCCCGAACCAGAACATAATAAACGAATGTTTTCTTTCAAGTAATAAAAATTTCAGTCTAGCCATCTAAGCGGTCGCCTGCACTAATGTTAATGAACATGCATATCTTATGGCAAAACTTTCCCTAGGTTGTGAGCCATTAGTAGTACTTACCTAAGTACTAGCTACCTAGAATGGTACAGGTACTTGGTGTAGCATGTCGTGTCGACGCCATCGGCGACCCGACGGACGCCTGACGCCGCCGCCGCCGGTCGGTCGGTCGCGTCGCGTCATACCACCGCCATCCCCGATGCAATTTTTAAATTACCCCGCACTGAGGGTGTTCATTCGTTCATTTTAATGTCCATTCTAAATGATCGTGCACACGTGAGGGGGCGAACAGCAACGCAAATAATAACATATTCAAAATTATTCTCGACATATCATTCTGCTAGTGTTCAATAAACCGTGAAGTTATTTGAATTGCGTGAATAGAAATTGTATGCAACGTATTAATCGCATTAGCACTTCGCTGGGGTTGTGTACGTGCGAATAGTGAAGACCCTTTCCGTAATCCTGAACTTCTACATAATCCAATTAATTGCCACAGGAGGTGTACCGCGGCCGTCGTTCTCAGTGCTATATGACAAATTTTATACGCACGTTCCTTATTAAATACCATGTTTTACGATTGCCTTTAATTACGAATGTTATTAATCTAGGTTTATGAAACCTCTCGTGACTCATGCTGAGCTTTAAGTATTTAAAGTTAACATTCAATGTTTAACTCATTTATCTTCAAATTTGTGGAAATGGCTCCGTAATTAAGATAATCGAAGGAGGGCAGGGTTGATGACTCGCAGTTAGGCCTTTCGGCAGTGCGACGTCGTCGGTTTTATCGACCCCTGGGCCTTGACATAAGGAGTCTGAAACACGCGACTGGCAACAACACTTGGAAACAATGTTCTAACATAAATAATTCATTCAAGTGCCCACCACCCTACCGCTATTCCCTACATGCTTTAATAGTGTGTACTTAACAATTGAACCTCGCCAACTTTAAATGCTAACAGTGCCTAGGTTCCAAGATCTATATATTTCATCAGGGAACAGTTTCCGTCGTAATCGTCCTGAACGTAGAATTCTCGTTATTTATTTTGAACTAGTACAAGCGTCAATAAAAACTAGTCTACCTGCGCATGACGTGCTCGTAACGAACTATTGTTGTAGAAGGAAGCCTTTCAATGAATGTTGAATAAACGGTCAGGTAGCGTGCGTAAAATTCGATACGAGCGAGGCTCGCCGGAGATTATCTCAGATTAACATTCCGACCCTTGGGTCCCAGGATCGTCGCCTATGGAGGACCAATGTAGGACAAAGCTTTTTCCATAATGAAACCGTAGAGCCCGCGCCCAATTTACCCAATAAAACGTATGCGGGTGACAGACGTGTGACAGCCGACACCGTGGCGACTGGCGACTCATCCGACTCCCATGTCGCACTAATTACCCCGAATTGAAGGCTTCAGTATGCATTCATATCATAATATGACATGCTACGGGCACAACAATTTTTCTGTAACTCCTTCATGCGTGATACAATGTTGTATTACATACAAAGATGCGAATGAATCATTATTTGAGCGTTTTAACAAAGGCGTAATATTTATAGAGAAATTATTCATCGAGATGATTAATTTCATTATTTGTTTGTTGTGTATATATAATGGCATCTCAATTAATTAATTGAGGAAAGGACCTAACAGCGCACTACTCATAGTCAGCCATTGATAGCAAGTCCATTACCCTTTCAGGATCATTAAAATGTAGGATTACTTACGCAGTTTGTACGATAATAACTTGGAACATGAAGCAACATTTAACAAATTTGCAGCTTAAATTGTCGTAGGAGAGTGTTACAATATAGCTACGCCTACTCAACTCAGGACAGCAACTATTGATCACTAACTGTACATATATTTACATAATACGCTTCAACTTTATGATATCCGACTAGTCTGTGAACCGTGATTGAATTGTAAACATTGAAAATGGTCCTGAAAAGCCGGGAGACAGTAACAAATATGTAGTACAAAAATACTATGTAAAGAATAATAAAATCATAATTTGAGATTTACATGTGGGTAGTTTAATAATGTCGGCGCCGATGACAAACAATATCGAATTTCCGCGTTCACCACTTGGCAGTGCATCGATACTGGGATTGGGGTAGACGATGACTCATGAAAACACTGGAGGGACGCAGACAAGGGGAGGGCACTAAATTACAGTGTTTGCGTGTAGGTACTACCTACGTTAGGGCTACAGTTTGGCTAGATTTAATCAACAAAATTGATTCAAAACAATCGGTTAAATAAAGACTGTGTTTATGTTCATGTTCAACATCTCGTATCCACATAATACTGTTGCTAGGTAAACTATGTTCGTTAACGTAATACGAGTTCGGAGTTTTCCAGCTTTCATTGTTTGTTGTTTCGTGCACTGGATATTTTCGGAGTTCTATTAGCCGACCAATGGCATTTCCTTGTTTAGTCGTAGGGTATGTACAATAGGCATTTGAAAAATTAAGCACTTTGTTGTTTTAAAACAGCAGACGTTTATTACTTTCGTCTGTAAACTGTGAAACGATGTTACAATAAACAGAGTTTCTAGAAGTATGCTTGTAGAACTGAAAATTGAACTGTTTGTATCGATTTTTTAACATTATATGCGGTTAATAAAGTGATGAAGATAACGGTGAAACTAGGGGTTTCGAATACCGGATTATTAGGGTTTCGTACCTCAGAAGAAAAGACGGAACCCTTATAAGTTCACTTCCTTGTCCGTCTATCAAGATCCTTTTAATTCTCAGGAAAGCGTGAAGTTATCTAGTTGAAATTAATATCAAATACTCAAGGTTGCAATCCCATGAAGCAGTAAAAAACCACAAACTTCTAGTTAAACGCAATCAAAATACGGGCGTTTATGTTCCGTTTATGTCCCATACTTTGATATTCTACTTCCCGTTGACCTAGAATCATGAAATTTGGTAAGAAGCCATTTAAATTAGTATAAGTAAAGGAAACAATCCAAAAAGCGTTTTGTAGTTACATTCCTACTAATTTGTACAGAACTCTCGATGCGTGAGTCGGACTCTCACTAAACCGGTTTTTTTTTAAATCATCAATTCAATGTATATGTGTATAAGTACTGTACCTCTTGCCTTGACCGAGAGACAAGTACAAAGACCACAATTTTTTTTATTATTTACAAGTGGGTACAAGTATTAGTAAAAACAACTGTCTTAATGAATGACCGAAATAATGAAAATACGCCGTTTTCAAAACTTACCCAGCTGGGTAATTGGGCAACACACATCAGTAGCAATGGGCTTCATTTTGACAGTTTAACACTATTCATTGCGTTATTTACGTTGTTGAGTAGACATATTTCTCGAATATATGGAGCAATGGATTAGCAATATGCTTCAAAATAATTTAAATTGATAGTAATAGTGTGTTTCGCAATTAGGATGCAGTTCAGAAAAAAAAGGAGTTGGAATTATGTATAATGTGTAATAGAACGAACTTGTGTCACTGTAATTTCTACTAAATATAAAATCATCAAATGACCTCTCCCGCTCTGGGCGGAGCGGAAGGGCGTGTCAGACTTTTACTGACTAAAACCCACCCATATTCCTCCACTTGCCTATGGCCCTACCAGGCATCGGTCCTTATGGACCCCGGCACGCTGTGCTGACATCTCTTAGAGGCGCGCGCGGAACACGACGCGCCGTCGTGTCGACCCGGGTCTGGTCTTTACCGGGCGACGAGCTATACACAGGCACCCTAGTATTGGATATTTCAATACCGGTATCAAAAAATTACAAAATAAGTATTGGAAGCCCTAGAGGCAAAACGCAGCTATTACTAATTTAAAGCTGCGTTTCGCCTAGGACTTACATTTTACAGTCGCTGAAAATATTGCATACAATCAAGTCCTATACATGTTTACGCAACCAAATAAAACTGTTGTGTATATAAATGTATTGTAGTCAGTATCTATAGGTACTTCGGTACTTCAGGGAGCTTCATCGAGACATATCGATCAGGGACGAGTAGGTAGGACGCCCGCAGTGACTGGATCCAGTATGGCGGCGTGCAATATTGTAACATGTGTTTATGACTTCGCAGTATTCTGCTGGTTTAGCAACATGTTGTTTGTATATACATCGCCTTATCTGACAATATTGCTGATCTTCATCTGTTTAAACTTCCGTGAGATACTGTTTTCAGTTCAATATCAGCGAGTTCTTTGTCTGTTCCTTTTGGCGTAACTGTCACTTTCATGTTTATATTTTCTTTCGGTTTGTCTTTTGTACGTTCGTGTGTAGGGAACCAGTCGTCTGTTATAATGTCGCATGATATGTGGTTCTGCAGTCTCAAACTATCTTTATGGCCCATTCCATTATCCATTCATCTTTCGTCCAGATGGGAGACCTCGTAAAATTGAGCTTTCAAAAATAAAAGCGAAACATTTTTATCGTATGCCATTGCACCACTAACATTGACATGGGGAGTGAGCAGTGACTTAAACTAACCAAAATTATCGAATCCTTTGTGTAACAATATTGCGGCCACCTTGTCCTGCCATATTAATATTGATTGGTTCATCAACACGTTTAAAAATTTAAATGTGGGCTTCTTTATTCTGTACGCGTGTTCTATAACATAATAACAAATGGCTGCCGCATTCCTGACTCCAGTCTTATAATTAAGTAACTACCTACCTACGCATTTGTTGTATTGATATCGTTCACGACGATAAACTTGAATGAGATTAATAAATTCGAAGTGTATCTATCCGTCGATAGCTCCAGTTGGCATAGTTTGTAACAGCATTCAGTGAACTAGCGCTTTTCAGATTATACATAGAGGCTTGAGTAAACAAAAACACGTGGCTAAATATGTAATAACAGCCGCACGGGTCCATCGATCAGGTTAAGCTACGCTTGCCGCGGTTGGTCTGTGGATGGGTAACCATCTTTACATACCGAGACCTCTCCGTGCCTCGGAAAGCACGTTAAGCCGTCCCGGCTGTCATTTGTAGATCTTTGACAGTCGTTACGGGTCGTCAGAAGCCCGAAATTCTGACCACCAGTCTTACCAAGGGGTATCGTATTATCCAGTTAGTGGGTTGTGGAGGTCAGATAGGCAGTCGCTCCATGTAAAATACTGGTATTCAGCTGAATCCGGTTAGACTGGAAGCCGACCCCAACAAAGTTGGGAAAAGGCTAGGCAGTTGATTGACATAGAGACTTGAGTATAGATACTAACTGGTAGTTCTAAGGCTGCGTTAAAGTTCTTAATTTTTAGAATTAGTCTATGCTAAACCCTCCACTGTATCCATAAATCCCACTAATATTATAACGTGAAATTTTTAATGCAGGTATGTTCATTACTCTTTTACGCATAAACTTCTGAACGGATTTGGATGAAATTTGGTACACAGATGGTTAACATATAGGATAGTTTTTATCCTGATATTCCCACGGGATCGAAACTTATGCGGGTGAAACCGCGGGGAGCAGTTAGTACTTCATAATACGACATAATCAGCCTATAACGTTCTCACTGCAGGGATATAATTATGGCCTCGTGTCTGTAAGAGGAAATGAGCCGTTATATACCACGCGGGCCCAGTGCGATTACATAGAAGTCTCATGTCTTCGAATTTTTGGTTCTAAGACATGCCGATTTCCTACAACGTACGGACGACAACAGGTCAAGCTACCCGAAACTCGGATTTCCCCAATCAACCTTGACGATAAATTTGAAAATCTAATAAAAAAATTGACAGATTGTAGTAGCTTGGTGTGCTGTCTACTGTACATACTACTCGTTATCAACAAATGCTTTCGGGATGCGAAAGATTTAGTAATTCCTCAGCTGAAAATCATAGAAAATTACTCCCCCATATGTGACCACCAAACTCTTAAAGCACATACTAACTTTACCTTTATTTGTTCCAGTGGCCTGAACTTCCAAGATTTGATCGTGCGACAGGGTGCCATCGACTCACCTCCTAAGACACCGTTCATCCTCGGCTTCGAATGCGCCGGAGAGATCGAGCAGGTCGGCGAGGGAGTCACCAACTTCAAGGTAACCATGGAAACAAATTATTTGTAGTAACTACAAATAACGGATTTTTTTGGGTGGCTTCTCCCGGTCTGGGCGGAGCGGGAGAACGTGTCAGACTTTTTTTTAAACCAACCCGTGTGCCTTCAGTTGCCTATGCCAAATGGGACTTGAAAGAATACACCACGTGGTGCTTTATAGTTTCTGCCAGCTATAGCCGCATTTCCATAATTCCATTCTAAAGAGGTCTATATAATATGAAGCGGTAAATAGACACCTACACAATCTCAGTCTTTTGTTTCTGTAATTTCCCCTTCGTACAAAATTCCATAGACGTTGCAATTTCACCGCGTTTTCCGCGATGAAATTCTCGGGACATTCGGGCAGCCCTAATCTTAATTAGTTTCTCCGGTACGTCTCTTGTGCAATTCCTCACCATGACTATGTGAAATTTCACACGCCTTCAGAATATTAATTTGGTAATGAATAATACAATTAATGTGCAGAACCGACTAAGAATCCCTACTGGCTGGGAAATTATTTTAATTAAAATTTCTTCCTTTCCGTAGCTGTTTTATCGCAATGATAAATTAATTACACTTCGTTCACTGTCTTGTTTGACAATTTAGCTCAAATTAAATCGGTCGCGGGCTCGTTGTATATCGCAACGGATTGCAACCGCCGCTATTTCTAATTTAAGTTAAATTAGTTTTAATTGCAATGTCTGTGGGTAATAAAATGTGTTTTTCTATAGTTACATCTAGCTCTGTTTAAATCCTCAGTTTGTTAACTTAACTCGAAAGTATTTATTTCAAATCATTTACAAGCACTTTTAAATTGTCAAAATTAAATAGCCAGTCAGTTGGTCAGAAACTTGAAGCTAGTTGCCCATTACAAAACGTAGATCTCTATGGAGAAGAATAGGCAAGACACTCCTTGTTGCTGCTATATGTGAGGACGAAATGTAAAAAACAAACTAAGAAACAATTCAAAAATAAGCCCTGGCAGTTCCGAAATGATAAGTCTCGCTCGACCGACGACGCACACCGCGTTCGCGAACATTATCATACCATACACATTACTGTTGGGAAGACCAGAGAAACGACGGATGGACTGTGTGAAAGATAATATGGCTAAAAAAGAAGTGATTACCAAAATGACGACTAATAGAGAAGTATAGAAATGTTGATGTCGAGTATAGTGTCCTTAGCTCATGAGACAATTATCCCTTCATCATTAACAAGTCCTTTTCAAAAATTTACTTGATCAGTAACACCTTATTTATCTATATTTATCCTATCTGCCTCCATCAGGTCGTAAATCAGAATTTTAGTTCATCAGTCGGGCAACAAAATCTACCACCGATTAATCTTCTACGAATATATAAAATCTACATCAAAGCTTTGTAATGTGCGGCATTATAAACACTTCTCTTGCTTCCGCGCCTCGTGATGCATTATTATTCTTGTACGAGTTAGTTTTGTAGGTAGAATGCATTTCTAGTTCCTCTTTCCGTTAATGGTTAACTTTATCGATCAATCTAATCACGGGGTATTTCTGATAATTCAGTAGTTTTTTTGCTATTTTTGGTCTTCGCGACTGGCCCTGTAATCAACTGATCACACAACCGCGTTGCCGGATTATGTGACAGTGTTGATAACAAAATATGTTGCACATTCTTTTCAGCTTATCCTAATCTTATTAACATTTGCAACCAGGTTGGCGACCAAGTTGTGGCTCTGCCAGAGTACCGCGCCTGGGCCGAGCTCGTCTCCGTGCCAGCCCAGTATGTTTACGCACTGCCAGAAGGCATGACTGCCTTGGACGCGGTGGCAGTCACCACTAACTACGTGGTAGCCTATCTGCTGCTTTTCGAGATGGCTAACCTGACTTCTGGCAAGAGCTTGCTTGTGCACTCCGCTGGAGGCGGCGTGGTAAGTTATTGTTGCATTATTTTTTATGTTTTCATTTCAATAATGAATGAATATATTTTAGAAGAGGGTTCCTCTTTTATTATAGCAATAAAATCCGGTAAGTAATGACTTTAAGAACTGATTTAATAACTTCTGTGGATAGTAAAAATACTTTTGCGATAAAGACAGGCATGCCTTTCTAGACGACGGATAAAAATTTTATGAAAACAGAAAAAG
>VKGM01006410.1:9337-23393 GCA_007844875.1 Busseola fusca | reverse complement strand
GTAAGGACCAGATCCGGGTCGACGGTGCGTAGTGTTCTGCGTGCGTCTCAAAAGAGATGTCAGCACAGCGTGTCGAGGTCCATAAGAACCGATGCCTGCCCCAGGGCTGCGGGTAGTTCGAAAGAGACACCGGGGCCCCTGGCGGCGCATAGGCAGGTGAAGGAACATGGGTGGGTTTTAGTCAGTAGAAGTCTGACACGCCCTTCCGCTCCGCCCAGAGCGGGAGAGGTCATTTAATGATTTCCCATCCATGAAAAAAAAGCATAATTATAAGCTCCTAAGTAGAAGTACCTGGGTACGTCTATTTACAATATTTCAAATTTTTGTACTAGTGGTCGGAGATCTCCACCAGATATTTAGGTAATTTACTTACTGTTTTATTGTTATTCAAATTCTGAACAGTTTATCACTAATTCCAAATAGGTAGGTAAAATCCTGTACCTAAGGACTGTTTTAATGGAAAAATCAATCGATTAAGTATATTCTATACATAATAAACACCCCTTCACATCTTCTCTTCTTACTTTACATAGAAGCCTATCAATATATTAATTAGTAGTCAGATCAGTGTACCATCAAATTGACCAACGACAGCCACTGTAGGAGCAACCCCGCATACTTTACCAGTTTTAGCTGACCTCGCATCGTTTAGGTTTTTCATACAATCAGAAGTCAGCTTATACTGGTTATGTATAGCTTGATGTGTAGCCGTGTGTATACATACATACCTACTTAGCAGGAATATTACATAGACACGAGTCTATGTAAACCAGCACCCTAATTACGTAACACATTATCAATTGGAATCTGCATCATTTTGAAGCATATTTCTAAACCATTGCTTCATAATTTCGAAACATTTATTTGCACAACACGTAAATAACGCAATGAATGTCCAATCGATACCAACTAGTCTCAATCATTTGCCGAAAATGTGTTCGCCGATTAGGCTGCAGGAGATGGTACCAAATAATAGGAGGTAATCTTACAATACTAAGTAAAAAAAGTTTATTGAAAATATAAAAGAACAAACCTTACATACAATCCTGTTATTTATATCTACTTACTACTCATAATTCAAATATAATTACGTACTTATGTGGTTAGAAATACCTGTGTATAGTACGTTATGCAGTTGTTGGAGCTTAATTCTGACCTCCATACACTTAGAATTAGTGTTTCTTTTCAGGCTTTGAAGTACCTACTAGTATTTTTAAGATTTTCTAAAGTAATTCATTATGAACGAAAGAGAAGGAATTTATTCAACCAATAATGTGGGTAGGTTGTAGGTTATCAAACTTTCTGAGAAAACACGAGGATTCAACCATGAATACGTATAACACAAATGTAGCTATTATTGTGACGACAAAATAAAGTTATTCGTGGTAAAAGACATCCCAATATTATCAACGAAAACTTATTCCCGCAGACCTAAATACGAGTTTTATAAGAGTAGGTAGGCTACCTTCATCGCAGGCTATCACCGACAAAATATCAACTTACAGATAAGAAACGTAAGCACCCCGGTTAGTCACAGCGTTATTTAGGCTTTTTTAACATTGTATCGACTTACTCATGTACTTCGTCTTGCTGTTGTTGCATCGACGAAAAATATTTTCTTAGTAACATGGCGACGCTAATGTAACACACTTATTTTAATTAATACGCGAAAGGTGATAAATGGTTCACAAAATAAAAACTTACAAGGTTCCTAAATTACGATTAACTTTGAAGTTAAAACGAAATAACAGCACTTCATAAATTGTCGAGAAACGCTACAAAAGTTTAATTACTTTGAAAGCACAAGTTCACAACGACTGCTCGAAAGTGAAGTTTTGCCACCATTAATTGTAAAACGGCAAACGAGCGAATGAGAGAGCAGAAGATTTGTATTTTACTGAATCGTGATTGGAGGATCAAATTCAAAATAAACCAATGAGGATTTCGTTCAGAGAAATACATTTTATTAGTCGCTGTATAGTTTTCGAGGGCTAAAGTTCGAGGCAAAGGTCAACTATTTATTCAGCATTAGCTTTCAAATCATAAAACTCGATTTTGTTACTGTCTGCAACAAGGATAACTTGGGAATAAAAAGAATCTTATTCAACCGTTGCCGTTAAGCGTTTTTTTGTTACACCTTATTCAATTCCTTTATTTCTTATTGATTCGTCCCTAATTATGAATAAAACTACCAAATCGCTTTCGTTTATTTATTCCATCACGTTTTTTTTATATTTGGCAATGAGGTCTAAATAGGGTTTCAGTCAGTAAAAGTCTGACACGCCCCCTTCCGCTCCGCCCAGAGCGGTAGACCTCTAATTCGATGATTTTCCATACAAAAAAAAAAAAATGGTTGTCTGTAAAGTCTGTTTACGGAAAGTTTAATGTGATAACGTCATAAGAAAACATTGATGAATAGGTTGTGTGCTGCCGCTGTCTCTCTTCTACTCGGACGCATTGACCGATGGAGCGGAAGAGAGATAGATGCGTTCCGCGCTCTCGCTTGCACGCTCAGGCGGAACGCGACAGCGAGTCATGCTTTTTCGTGAGTGCAGTCTGCTTTCATCGATTTATAAGACGTTATCACACCAAAAAAATATAATTTCAAAGTAAAGATCATTGGGCACCGTTGTATGGAAACTAAACCAACGATGTACAGAAATAAAATAGGTTGGAATAGACAAATAATTGTCTCTACTTTACGATAGTATGGGTTGCATTAGTTTTTTTTTTTTTCTATGTCTATACATATATATTTTTTAACAACAATCAACTTCGCGCATTATTATTAACTTTTAGTAATTATTTTGGCGCCATTAATTAAATATCACTGTTATCTAAATATTTTTGTATTGGGAGTAATAAAATAATATTTTTAGTACCTAACACTTTCAACGCGGTAAGCTACTGACAGAGTTTACACGTCGTCCGTGCGTCGCGGCGCCGAGTGAGACAGACAATGGTTTCTATGGTCAAGGTAAACCCAATAAAATTGGTAATTTCTGGAAAAATATCCTATAAATTGACTGCACCAAAAAAACGAGCGTGAAACTGAAACTTCTTTCGTTATGAGAGGAAAAGAGAAAGAAAATGTGCGCGCGCTCTGCTGTCTCTTGCTTATATCCCCCACTCAATTCCCGTTCGCCTCGCCTGATCACACTTTTCGTAACGCGTTCGCCAGCTTACTCCCCAAGTCAAGCGTGCGTAAAGAAGTTTCACTTCAAAATTGTTCAATCCATTATTTTTTCTCGGTTCCTAATAGTACAGATAGCGCCATCCACGACGATCCGCCCCACTCTTCTTTTGAATGCTTACAGAAGTGTGAAACATTACACTACAATTTTAGTTTTGTCGATTCACAGTAATTACTGATTAATGGGTGTAATTAGTGAATATCGTCAAAACTAAAACACGTGTGGGATTATAAATAGCGATAACCACTGACGATTAGGAGGGGAGTGGGGCGCGTCTTCGTGGATGGCATTATCTGTACTACCTACATTTATAAAATGAAAATTTTGCATACAAGTTTAAGATATAAATGGATATACGAAGATTACTACATTTTGTCCGTGACCGTATACATGATTTTTTTTTTTAATTTCCGACCCACCAAAGTCACCAACATAGCTCTTAGGAGTCGCTAAACTTTGCACATTGCACGTAGAACCGATGGCCGATGGGACAGTAAGGTTCTGGAGTGGCGGCCAAGTACCGGAAGACGCAGCGTAGGGAGGACCCTAACAAGGTGGACCGACGACCTGGTGAAGGTCGCGGGAAACCGATGAATACGGGCAGCGCAGGATCAGTCGTTGTGGAAAACCTTAGGGGAAGCCTTTGTCCAGCAGTGGACCTCTATAGGCTGAGAAGAAGAAGACCCACGAAATCGCTTCGCATTAACTGCCTGCACTGTTACCTACTTTGTTCTTCCTTTTTTTTTTTGGTGGGTGGGAAATCATCAAATGACTCCCGCCCTCGGCGGAGCGAAAGAGCGTGTCAGACTTTACTGACTAAAACCCACCCATGTTCCTTCACCTGCCTATGCGCCCCAGGGACCCCGGTTACCCTTTCATACGCTCCACGGCCCTTTGTTCTTCTTTAGCGTTATTTAGGACTTTTTCTTTTAGTTCGTTTCCTAAGAGCACTAGCGTGATGATAAGATGTTAAATAGCCTACAGCTTTGCTTAAGAATTGGGCTATCAAATGATAAGAGATTCTTTTAATCCGACACAGCTCCAGAGATAAGCACGCTCGAACGCTCAAACAAACAAATTCTTCCGCTTTATTAGTATAGATATATCCAGCATACAATGTATAAGATACGAATGGAAATATGAAGATTATAAAGAAAGAAACTTTACAAAAGAGGGGGAACTGAGCAAAAAGGCTTAAAATACTGCCGAGATAAGAAGGCGGGAGCAAAGAGGATTTATTTTACTCATTACAGTTTAATGGGTCAGAGTAGCCCGCGAAATCTCTGTTTCCTTACGTTTGTTTGCAGTTTTCAGGTCAGTGGTACCGATTTCCTTGGGCAGAAAGTTAACAAAATTAAAATACAGTTCCTTTTTTTTCATCAAGAAAATGACGCAAGATACATATTAGTTAGGCGCCAGAGTCATAATGTAGGCCTGCCGCACACGTTCGGTTTCCGGATTCAGTTTCTGATCAGGAATTCAGATTCTGAATTTCGTGTGCCTAGCGCAAACGTCCGTTTTTGTATTAGGAATTTTATACGAACAGTACTGTGGTTTTTTTCCGTTTGGAAAAATAAGACCGTATGCGCCTGGTTAAACATTTTGTATGTAAGAAGAGCATTTAGTTTTCCGAATCTGAAGTCCTGATCGGGAATCCGAAACCGGAAACCGAACGTGTGCGGCAGGCCTTAATGTTGTTTAAAATATGATTCGCAATCGTTAAATTCATCTATACAACCCCTTAAGTTCATATCCTATCGAATGACTATTTCAAAGATCGGTCTTTACTTCACCGAAGCGGGCGCGCGTACTCATTTCTGAGACGCTTAGCTCAACGCGAAACTTCGCTGTGTCTAATTTTAGAGACGCAAGATATCCTACACGATTTTTTTAGCCTGTGGCGCCATTGACAGTTTTATGAACTAACTTTTGCCATACCAAACATTCAGGTTGGCAACATTTAGAAAAGAAAAATGATAAGCGAAAACCATAGAGTCAAAAAATAACGGCTGCCTACCCTTCGGTTAAACACCAGATAATTTAAGACTTCATATCCAACTACCAATAGGTAGGTATTGGTAACCGGTAGCTGTCGACCCAATTGGTCGAGAATTTATAGCAGTGTACGTACTCTTAATTGCGCTCATATTTTTTTTATACGATTCCAGTAACAAAAGCCGCTGTACTAACTAAAGGTTCCTTCAGCAAAAATGTTTATGCAATACCTTGTTTATACGACATATCAAGCTATACATTTCCAGTTTTATTTCACCAAACACTGTATAGGTTTTTCGTACTATGAGAAATCATATTATATTGAAAATGTTTAGTTTGATGTGCCGCAGTGCATATTGTAATAGTAATGTAGATTCGCAAAAGTATTGTGGCAAAATAACTGACTGTCTAAGCACCATAGACCTGAGGTGAATGGCTAGGTGAGGTACCTACGACAACTAATGTGTACAAACCACGTCGCCGCCGAGCAGTAGACAATTGATCTGTGTGTGGCAGCTCGGTCGCGGCGACTCCTGAGCGAGGCACTGACAGATCTCCTCACATTACTCAACCGCACCTTCCGCTGAGTAAGCGACCGAGTCTGATGCCCTCAGATCGCAAGACACCAGTATATGAAGCCCGCCTTCCTCTAAACACTCTTATGAAACATAAATCAGCCTCGCGCCACCTCCCGCCCGAGTGCAAGTAAAATTATTCAGGGCATCGTCCGTCGTAAGTGCACGTAAAATTTTCGGAGAATTCCCGCGAAAAAAGGCCGCTCGCGATTATGAGCGCGAGTACATGCGCCGCAGCGTAAAGTGGACAGATTTTTAGTGCCTCGTACATAGAAATTGCAATGTGTGGAAATTTCTATGCAGTTTTTATTTCAGCGTGAATAATTTACTAGGGCAACTTTGTATACATTGAGGTATACAGACTCATTTTGCAGCTCATAAAAGCTTAAAACATAGGTGTATTTTGTCAGAAACTTTATGCGCGAATATAATGTAGTAATGACCCCCTCAAAGTTAATTATTCTCGCGCTCCAGTGCTCATTTGCTAAGGACCTCGTAACATCCTTGGGCGTATCTTTGCAGTAAAATGTAGCGAGGTCGACCACAAACATCAGAGTGGCATCCTAAAAGCTATTTGCTTTCGATGGAGCTCCAAAAACTCCGACTCTTTAAATATTTAAAGAGAGTAAGATGGCCGCTGCTGTTGCGAAACGCTGCAGCAATTAAGTAGTGTTTTTGTTGAGATATTTAGACGAAGTGAGTCCGCCGCGACTTCGAACTGAATACCGATTTATATTTTTTAATTTCAACGGACGACGAACGAAGTGAATCAAGTACTCTCAGAGGCCTAAATTATGAAATTGAATTTATCGATTAGGGGAACGACCTTTTCAGTGCATTCAGAGATGAGACACAAATATAAACATTATTATAAGAATACATTTTAGGTGGGTAAAAATAACGTAAGCAAGTTATATTGGAAAATTGGCGACTGTTACACTGAAAGTTTGCATTTTAATATTCTATTTTATCAAAGATGAACAGCCCCTAGGTTATGTGTCAACACCCTTCAGACTCACGCACGTACGTCGTACAGTGTTAAAGTTATGACTTTACAAGTGTACCTACAACTTTGAGTTGTGCTTTCCTTTCTGTGGAAACCTACGTACATAGTAGCTATATGCACTGAATCGCCTACAGCGAACTTCCAAGGTCGTCTTCCACCTTTGTTCGGAGCTAGATGCATCTTAACTCTCAACTTACAAAGGAGCGATGTTCTTTTGTTTCCTTTGTGTGCTAAGTCTTAGTATTGCTATAAAACACTGCAAGTGCAGCGGTTACAACAAATAGGACGATAGCCCATCACCTTCACGTGATTTATTTGCTACTCTTACAACTTGAACGACATAAATCAAAAGTGATAAAGTGCCGACACTCGGCTGTTATTCACTGTAGGTCACATGCCACATACTACCGTCACACAATAATCCTCGGAGGGGTATGCAGGCGTGTTATCGAGCGACGACCATTCCCATGAGGTCATTAAGACACGAGGACACGAGCTTATCAGGAACAATTTCAAACAAACGCTAATGAATTTTTAAAGCTTTTTTATATTACTGCAAATGATCGCAGTTAAATATATATTTTGGACTTAACACAATTTAAAAAAATCTTGATAATTCATTCATATTTATCCATCCCTTATCCTATTATTGGGGGTCGGGACAGCGAAAAAGGCGAAATTTTTCATAAGCTTAGCGGTTATAGATCAGACAAAGTAGGTAAACAATCGTGGCGAGATATAAAGGGCCCTAGAAAAGTAAATAGGTATAGACCTATAGAATTTCACATTTCGCCTTAGCAAGCACTCCGAAGAAAAGATGCTGCTCCGAAGACAAGGTACTGCAGCGCAGAGTCCTTCGAACCCATGCGGTGCGAGGATCGACACCAGAAATATAATGTTAAACAGTATTGATACTCACTGATGCGTCGTGACATTGAAGAACAGATGTGAGTACTGCGGCGCCGAGTCTTCGGGACCATGTGGTGCGGGGAATGACATCACCAGCAGCACTGGCTTGCGGGAGAAACGACGCTTGGATGCCCGCAGAAACGCTATGGAGTCGTTGGCTATCAAGTCTGGATAGTAGTCCTGGAATGTATAGGATATTAAGTTAAGAATCATAGTTATAATCACTAGCAAAGACGGTTTTTAAGATGCAGCCTTGTGATAGAAAAATGGATTAGGCTTAGTAATTGGGTCGCATTGACATCCTGAGGGTATGAAACCTTTGAAACCGTCCATCAGAGGTCTACATTATAAGTACGTAGTTGGTACTACGGTTGCAATTAATGGAAATTCTTTGCCCTACTGAAGGTACGATTCTGTCTAACTTTATAAAATAAACTGATCAAAAATTTAACGTTTAACCAATAATCGTGAATGTATAATGTTTCAAGAGTCTTCGTTAGAGGAGTCACTAAATTTCCTAAACAGATTGCTTTAACTGGAAATCTTACCTTATTATAATCATCGCCATGCTTGATCTTCTTGCCGTTCATGTTGATGCTGTAGTTGTAGTACTTGGAGTTCATGATGAGCCCCCCCCACTCACGCCATCCGGGGGGGATGTACGAGCCGTTGTACTTGTTCAAGTACTTGCCGAAGTAGCCTGTACAAAAGACAAGACCAACTTTACTACATCACTATTAAAAGTTTTGAAAAAACTCACTTATCTCACTTGTCTATTGTTTAGTTAGTTTCATAGAAATGTTCAAGTTTAAGAATACGGTTACAGTTGTTTTTATTCGATTGTTCTTTAATTGAGACAGCTTTTCAAAAAATACTTAAACGAAGAGAAAAACAAAATAAAGGCCCCAGGTGCAGAGCAACGAATTTGTTAAGAATTTCACCTTTTATGATTCTCAGCAATTTTCTCGTTACAGTACCTTCAGGCATTTTAATTGGTTTCCACGACTCCCAAAAAGAATAATAATTCTTAATTTAAACGGCAAACATTTCAAATAATGAATGAGGACAACGCGCGAACGAAACGCTGAATAAAAAGTGCTGTAACAAGAGTTCATTGTTCACCGGAGACAATAGTTCTCAAATTTTAATTTCGGCGACATTAAGGGAAACGGAGAGGGGTTTTAATTCAGTGCCGGTGTCGTGGCAGCCGGAGCCGGCAGCCGGGGAGGCGCCGTCGTCTCCAATGAAGTGGGACATAGACGATGATTACTCGCGCCCGGCGATGAGCACGATCGGCGAAAGCAAGGAGCTGCCTTGAGCGTCATTTGTTTTTTCGGTTTGGTTACAAACTCGGTACCAATGGTAATCACTGTACGTACTGGCTAATTTAGTACAAGTCATCAAGAGCCCACTAAATACATACTATTTTGAGTTGTGGCCCTTTGTAAACACACGTTTTCTTGTCGTACGATTTATTTACCATAATTATGTAAGCACGGTCATCAGTGTTGTATGAATTAGCTAGCACTAGCTTGATAACGGACACTTTTATGGCGTGGTTTATAAGCCGTACCGTAAAGAAACCGTGCTGTGTACAAAGGACCTTAGCCATAGCTGTTTTTCGTTTATACCAATTCGTCCGATCAATTCTGTACTTATAGTTCCGTTCTAAGCCTATAGCTATGTATAACAACTCACCAATGAATATGATTGGGTATTTTTCACTTTGCAGTGTTTTTTGGAAGCCGGTTGTTTTTTTTTTAGTTTTAATTTTACACTTTTTAGTTGTGAAAAGCTGCATCCGGTCAGACTGGACGCTGACTTCAACATAGTTAGGAAAAGGCTAGCAAGCAAACGACGCAATTTCGTTTACTTGAATTTTTACCCGTAATTTAGGTTTAAAAACCAATCTACTGAACCGATTTTGATAAAATTTCTTCGGGACCAAACTGATAATATAAAATTTCACATAAAAAAAGAATCATCGAAATGGTTGGCGTGATATTGAGTTATTCGTCCATTTGTCACGCACATACTTAATGCAAATTGAAGACTTATACGGTTTTCTTTTGGATGCTTTTGTCAGAACAGGACCAAATGGAAAGCACTAGCTTTCGAATAAAAAAGAATTATAAAAATCCGTTTAGTCAGGCGAGAGTTGTGAGATAATAAACATAAAAAAAGACAGTCGAATTGATAACCTCCTCCTTTTTGTGAAGTCGGTTAAAAATGGATGTGAAGGTGGAACACCAGAAAAACTAACAATTCACGGTAACAAGGAGTCGAAGGCGAAGAGTGCACCGCTTGTTATAGCAGACCTTATCATAATCACCCTGGCACCAGGCCAGGAAAAGATTACACACTTTGTCATCATCTTATTCTTGACATAATGAATTGCACTTAGTCATCATTTTAATTCCACGCATGAAGAGCTCTGACACAGCGAAAAGTCTTGGCAGATCACGTACCTAGAAGATAGTGGGGCAAGCTAGACGAAAGCAATACCTACAATGCCCAATATTAGTCCATATGGATTCACACTGAATTTACAAGTCAAAGTCATACATAGTACAGCAGTGCAATTCTGTAACCATATCACCGTAAAAACTTAGGTGAAGTGAGCGTGAAGTGAGCTATTATTCCAACTTATGTTAGGGATTGACACTATTGACAGCTCACTTCACCTAACTTTTCAAGGTGATATTTTTACAGAATCGATCGACAGTCATAGAAGAGTTAGCCCCAACACTGGGATTATGTCATAGGCTAACAATAGAATACACGAGGAAATTGTAAAGGCTCATATTTTGTAGGCTTTAGCGATTTTGACGTCCCAAAACTCATGTTTTGTAAGATTTCCTGACTTCCTTAGCTTAAAAAGTAGGAAGTGGTGATGCGAATAACCTTTTGAATTAACGTACCTAAAGTGAGTAAAGCCTCTAAAAACGGCAATGACCAAAAATTTGAAAAAATGTGACATCTACCAACCCGCACTTGGCCCGCGTGGTAGATTACGGCCCACTCCCTCTCACTGAGAGGAGGCCTGTGTCCCAGCAGTGGGAACTTTATAGGCTGATTATGATGATGATGAGTAGAGATATGTAGAGTCCACTTTTGATATTCAGTCGCTACTTAAATAATATTGTCACACAAACTCCCATAAATCAAGAAAATACAAATACCATTATGAAACCTTATAACTCCGTTTACAATGCAATATTTTCTCATTGTGCCCAAAAATAGGATTGGCCATAGAGAAAGTCGTGGAGAGGTCATAAATTATCGTTCTTTGTTGGCTGTAAGACAACAGGGTGTTGTAAACACAACGTAAACACGAAAGCTTTAGGATTTCCTTTTCGTTACTTTTTTGTCAAGTATTTTAACTGTGAAGCAGTACCTACTAAGAAAAAGAGCGCGAAGAAAATATACTAATAGGTATAGTTGGGCCGACAAGAGAATGCGTTCTTGACACCTGTCAAATTCATACAAACGAATACGTGTTTTGGTTATTTGATCTTTATTAGCTACTATACTTGGGCCAAACTCGAGAAAGAATAGAGGTAAACAAACCGTTGCTAGGCAACGACTTGTTTACACCTAAAAGCCAGATGTTAACAACCTTTTCTAGATTGATGATTTTCGTACAAGTAATAATCCTACTTCCTACTATTGTAAAAAGTTTATTTATGTTTAGATGGTTTTGATTTGTATAGTGAACGGCTTAACGGATTTGAATGAAATATGACACACATGCAAGCTAATTTAGCTAGTTTAGCCAGCTATCTAACAGTGAAAGAATTTTTCAAATTGATTCAGTAGTTCCTGAGATTAGCGCATTGAAGCAAATAAACAAACTACCTACCTACTCACCCTACCTTCTCTATTTATAGGTAGGGAAGGTAGGGTGGGCGACTGTGAAAATGAGGAAATAGGAACCTACTGCAATAAAACAAAGTACATTGTATATATTTTTTATTGACTGGTACATTTTTTATTACTAATCGTCACTATCACTGGCCGAAGAGGATGACGAACTTGTGTCTCCGGAGACTTGAATTATAAATTCATCAATGACACGGTCAATTGTTCCATCCAAATGGGCCATTTTAACTTCTTCTTTAATAACGTGTTCAACACAACGTTGCCATGCTGCTGGAGTAACTAAATGAATTGCCTCATCCAGCAGGACCTTTAGTTCGGCCATTTTAAAAGTTTTGTTCTTGGCAGCAACATGGCCTTTTACTTGCCCCCATATCATTTCTATCGGATTTAATTCACAATGATATGGGGGCAATCTAAGCACTTCAATATTTTTGTCTTGTGCCATTTTGTCACACACATATGCCACGTACTTTTCTCTTTCGGGTCGTACCAACTCCATTAATTGTCTTTTGACCATTTTTTCTTGGAACGAGATACCCTTTTCGTTTAACCAGCTTTGGATATCTTTTTTTATCCAATTCATTGTAGGCACTCGTTCCAAGCTCGTGAGTGGTACGGCGCAGTATCCATAACAACAACTGAATTGGCTTGTAATTTGTTTAATGTCTCAGCGAACCATTTTTCAAATATGCTGGAGTCCATTTCTTGATGGTAGTCCCCATCACCTTTCTTACTTTCAAAAATAAGTTGACCATGTTCAACAAAACCGTCTTCATTGCCTGCCAACAAAAAGCATAATAAAATAATACATATGCTATCTAACACTGAAAGAATTTTTCAAATCGGACCAGCCGATCGATTCTTTAAAAATCTCACTGTGAAAAGTTAGGTGAAGTGAGCTGTCAATAGTGTCAATCTCTAGTATTAGTTGGAATGACAGTTCACTCCACGCTCACTTCACCTAAGTTTTCAAGGTGGATGGTTACAGAATCGCACTGCAGTAGTTCCTGAGATTAGCGCGTTCAAGCAAACAAGGTCTTCAGTTTTATAATAATATATAATAAAATAATTAGTATAGATATAGAATTATAGTGAAAATATAAGTTAATTATACTTATGCATACATACCAATGTGTACTATTATGAGACGCTTTCCTTTTCCTGATGGTGCTTTTAGACCAGTAGAAAGCCCTTCCATATGTGCTTGCCTCGATGACTCAATGGAGAAGTCTTGCCACACTTTACTTTTAGTATGACCTGAAATGAAAAAAATCCTTATGAGACATCTTATATATAAAATTCTCGTGTCACAATGTTAGTTACCATGAAATTTTATACACATATTCAGTAGGTCTGAGAATCGGCCAACATAATTATATTCTTTATCTTTTTTTTGTGGCAAAACTATGTTTGCCCGGTCAGCTAGTAAATAAGTAATTTTTTTACTAAAATGTATTTTATTAAAACTTATTTCGTTTAAGCTTACAGAATATTACTAATTGACTGCTTAATGACATGTTAAGAAACTTATTAATATACTTATACATACCTTCATTGACCCAAGTCTCGTCTAAATAATATATTTTGCGGCCTTCTTCCCTCAAACTTAATATTTTTCGTAGGTAGTTGAAACGCCACCTTTGTATCTCATCTTTTTCAATGAGAGCACTTCTTCTTGAGCGCTTTACATATTTAAACTGAAGTTTTTTCAAAATCTTTTGGAATGTGGTCCTCTTGAAATCCGGAAGACTCTCATCGTCATTTACATCACGAAGCACTTTATCTACAGTTGGTGGTTCATTATTGAAAAAGTATTGATGTATTTTTCTTCGGATTCCACCAAGTGTGGGGTCATCTAAGGTATCAATTTTAGCCCCCCTCTTGGGGGCAGGTGTTGGCGATCGACATCGCTTATCAGTTTTGTATTCTTTCAGCACTTTATAAACTGTACTGATATGTACACCAGCAGTTTCAGCGGTTTTATATGCAACATCTTTACCGTTTAGAAATTGGTCTTTCGGCCACATTTCTTCCACTGTCTTATAAATATTACATATAACTATTTTCTCCGACGACGTTAATGACGATCTTCGTACTCTTTTCTTCTTCGGAGAACAAAATTTCTGTAACCCACTCACTCCGGGTTTAGGATCAGCCATAGTCAACAAAAACTCAACAACAACTCAACAATAAAATCTTAATAACAACTTAACAATAAGAACTTTAACAAAAACAACTAACAAAAAATAACAGAACGCAAAGAAAATAATAATACTCGCAACTCAACAGACAGGTCAGACCATAGAGTATAGTTTATATGACAGACGTATAACTCGACCAAATTATATTGTTACGTTTCGTTTTTTCAAAATATTTTTTCTTATTAAAGTCCCATATCTTTTTTCTTATATAAATTAATAA
Organism: Busseola fusca; assembly: GCA_007844875.1. Taxonomy (NCBI): domain Eukaryota; kingdom Metazoa; phylum Arthropoda; class Insecta; order Lepidoptera; family Noctuidae; genus Busseola; species Busseola fusca. The sequence continues at coordinate 9,411 of VKGM01006410.1, read as the reverse complement.
TAATTCATAAGATTGTGTATTAAACATAATACAGTACCATTAAAATAAATTAAAGGTAAAATTGTATAAAAATA
>VKGM01006409.1:0-12297 GCA_007844875.1 Busseola fusca | reverse complement strand
TACTAAACTAGTATAAAATTCTATAAATACCGCGAAATATTTTCGTTTTCTTTGACCCAAAGACCGTAAAAATTTGCATAGGAGAATGACCTAGAAATAAAACAGACAACGTATTTTTATCACTTCAAGGTAAATAAAAATAAATACATTTTTCACATTATTTTCTGGACCACAACCTAATATTTTTGTATCTGTAGGAATGGAACCTTTACAGTGAAAAGTTAAGTTGTTAGTTTATGAATGGGACCAGTTGGTTCATAGTCAACAGCTCTAAAGTGCAACGGCCTCCGTGCAACAGCACTCATTTTCTTTTATTGATTACGAAGTTTACTTCAAGTACTTACTAGAACGAATTCTGCATATTAAATTTGTTGCTAATTTTCAAGGTTTAAGAAATGCATGTTTCTTTAACTGTGCAAAATTATTTTACTCACAAATATCATAAATCCTTCGCTTATTATGACCATTTTAATTGTAGGCTGTTGTAGCACAAGGATTTCCACTCAAATTATTTTTGAATTCAGAACGGACCGATTAAATCCAACTTCGAGGCAAAGGCACAACAATCACAGCCAAGTGCAATAAAAACCTACTGAATAATAAACAATAGTGAAAATAAGAAAGTAAAAAAAATAAGTACTTACATTCATTTTGAAAATTTTCAAATATTCCTCAGATTAACATCAAAATAAATCACTGAACACAGAGACTTTCTTCGAAAGAATTTTAGTACTATGTTGATATTACGGAACCGGTTTTATTTTTGACAGGGAACGCGCAAGTGCGCGATATGATGGCGGATCGGCGACTGGCGCGCGACGTGTTTAAAAAAATAAACTTTCTCAAACGACCGCGATTTAAGCCTGCCTATTGGTTGTTAGGTATTAGGTACTGCAGTTGACAACTACTTACATAATTATAGGCAGTTAAATTCATATTCCTTTGTTGTGATAAGGTGCTGCATATTATGATAAGATTCGGAAGATGTTGGTAACGCTTATTGCACCTGTACACCTACGTAGAACGTCCAATCCATCAATCCATTGATGGATTTAATGTCCATTGTGACAGAAGCAAAATTAAATATGTAGTTAAATATATAAGGAGACTTTTTTGTCGACTCGGTGAGATATTGAGGGCTCGAATCCTAGGTTGCACGTTTGCCTAATACGTTGCATGCAGTGTTTCTTTCAGGTACTACTTTGGCCATACTGCCCCCCGGGGCGGTTGGAACTTACTCAATGGCAATAAAATATTAATAATAATCGGAATTGATTTTAAATATTACTCTATTTCTTTTATTTAATCCGCCCCCCCAACCAGATCTCTTAACCGTGTGGGGGATTTTACCTGAAAGAAACACTGATGCGTGTAGATTTTGTTACTGTGTTTAAAGTTTTTTTTTTTATCTCTATTTATTTAGGAGCATTTGTCTCCATGAGAGCTCCAAGTGTTTGACGATGGAGATAACATTGCCCTTAATTAGCTGGGACCTAACGGTAGGTCTCCGTAATGACCGTGTATGAGTGTGTACCTAACTGTCAGTGGTGTAGTTTAGCAGTAGGGCAGTGCATATTATAATTTTGAGTAGTTCCTTTGATATATACCGGGACTCAGGGGCCCTAGTCTGCTATTACAATAGTGTCACAATGGTCTGTCATTGATTTCGTAATGGTTGATTTTGATAAGTTTGTATGTACTAGTAGATTACAAAACTTGTCAAAATGAAACATTATGAGATCAAAGACAGACCATTGCGACACTATTGTAATAGCAGACTAGGACCCTTGGAATCCCGGATCTTTGGAAGGCGTACGAGTTACCGAAGTCAACTCGCAGAGACCGTTATATGCCTTTAATGAAATGAGGCACCACCCGATGATCATCCCTGTATGCACTTATGCACCCAAAGACAACCCCCGGTTGGTGTAAGACTATTGGAGGATTAATGCAAACCAAGTCATTGGAATATGTGTTTAGATTGCTAAAGGGGACTGGTTAATATTGATGGAACGAAATAAGACACAGACAGTGTAGTAAGCATGGTTATTTATTTTATTTTATCTGGTAAGCTTACACCCCATATTTACCCTATGTTACGGCGACTATCGCCAATTGGCGTAAATATGTTTTTTTAATCCTGTATCGTGGGAGCGTTTACAAACATTTCAACTAACATACATAAACAGCCAGACCCGAAACAACTACCTGTAGGCCAACAAATATATGTTCCAAGCGGGAATTGAACCCGCGACACGTAGCGCAACAGTCGATCGTTCAGCCACTGCGCCAACCGTGTAATCATATTCATTTATACGGTCGGGGTCTCCAGTATCGAGGTGTGGAACAGTCAGTTCCTCGTTGTAAAAGGGAGGGATCCTTGGAAGTGAAACTTCTTTACGCACGCTTGACTTAGGGAGTAAGCTGGCGAACGCATTACGAAAACGTTACGAAAAGTGTGATCAGGCGAGGCGAACGGGAATTGAGTGGGGGATATAAGAAAGAGACAGCAGTGCGCGCGAACATTTTCTTTCTCTTTTCCTCTCATAAAGAAAGAAGTTTCACTTCAGTCGTGTAGTCATAAGCACACTCGTTTTTTTTATTATGTACGGACGACAGCAGGTCAAACTACCCGAAACTGTCAAATATTCCCAATCAACCTTAAGCTTTAATGCTTTAGCGATAAAGTTGAAAATCTAATAAAGAAATTTGACAGATTGTAGTAGCTTGATGTGCTGTCGTCTGTACCTATAGTATCAATAACCATCATGACAGCGGAGTTTTACTAGCTAATCTAATTTGACCCTCGACATGAGATTGTGACCCACAATACGCGTACCAAAATAACAATAGATAGGTTTTTTTTTTCAAAGTTTTGTGTAAACGACTTCCAAAATTCGATTTTGATGTTTACATCAAAATCATAAAGTAAATTGGATTTTATTTTTAGTCAAAAAAAGTTTGCTGACTCCGACGCGTTTTGCAACATTGTAGTACAACAACGTGTACGTTTACAAACTTGTCGATAAACTGGAATGTCTGGCTGCACAAACAAATGCATGTTTTCTCTATGTTTTCGCATACGCGTAGCCTGTGTATCGCTATCTCACTTTGCGAGGCTGTCGCGAGCGAGAAGGGGCGGTTCTGTCGGGCACGGATTAGTTCGTGAATATCGCCGCACAGCAAGCACGCGTTGTCATTTGTTTTCCGCTGTTGTAATTTGTTGTAAACATGACCACTTTCTATTGGAACAACGAGTTAGTTTTCGATCTAATCAGAATGTTTGAAGAAAGACCTGAGCTGTGGGATATTTCAACGGAACAATACAAAGATAAAGACAAAAGACGAGAATCTTGGCTTGAAATAGCGAGCGCGATGGATACAGATGTTAGTACGGTGGAAAGGAAAATGAGAATGCTCATAGGCCAGTACCGAAGAGAACTATTTAAGAACCGGAATAGTAGATGGTTTGCTTTTCAGAAATTGTCGTTTTTAAAGTCACGGCAACTAACTGTACACAAGGTAAGATTTGTTTTATCCATTGGTATTGTTATATACCTACTTACGAAGGTAAAGAGGTACGCACGGCTAAACATCAAGCTAATCATACAGTCTAAGCTGACATCTGATTGTACGAAAAACCTAAACAATGCGAGGTCATCTAAAACTGGAAATATATAGTTCAAGTTCGGAATGTTATCGCAAACATATCGCCAATGTAGATTATACATATGCCAGGCAAAAACGCGTAAACAGAATCATGATCATGAAAAACCAGAATAACAGATTTTTTTATTTATTTATATAACAATTGCTTGCTGCACTTACAGTAGGTATACACCAAAGCGCGCAACAAGCCAACAACAAAACATTTAAATAAAAAACTTTAAACAAACATTTAGAATAGATTTGCTGCTATAAATAAAGATGTTCAAGATGATACAAACAAAGTGGGTCTAAACTCACAATAATGTTGTCAAATTCCGTCACACAAATGTTTTTAATGTTTTTAATCAGTAGATAACAAATTGAAAACATCTTTGTGTGACGGATACAAATGTTGACAAACATTTAATATTAAACTGTTGCTGCTGCTGTAATGGATTGATTTACATCATCAAAATAATGTTGGTACTGCCATAACGGAACTAAAAAGGTGTGCAAAATTTCTAAATTGGATCGCCGGAAGTGGGTCATTGTAATACTTTGAAGATCTGCAGTCTAATTGCGTAAAACATTTTGGGCAAATGATTGAGACTTCTTCACTTGGTCGATACCAAATTTTGGACCGCAATCTACATTCATTGCGTTATTTACGTGTTGTGCAGACTTTTCGAACTTATGAAGCAATGGTTTAGAAATTTATTTCAAAATGATGTAGATTCCGATTAATAGTGTGTTACGCAATTAGGATGCTGGTTGGTTTCGGGGTGAAACTGGAGAGCGCTCTTCAATGCATTTTTTTTAATTTTTATACAATGATCAGCCGCTACCTGGACTGAATTGTTTGCTTCCAAAACGTACGAGTTATAGGTCATTGACCCCTGACTTCTCAGCCATCACGGCAATCGCAGACTCCCGCTCCTTGCAACAGATTGCTCTTATATTACGTTACAGCAGATGCATAATGAATTCCGCATGTTTGCTAAACATTTTCTGGTACTTCTGACTCACAGACTGTACAGATTCAATGCAGGAGTAGTGCACAGACACACTTATTATAACGTACACACGACAACATATATCAAGCTATACACAACTATAACGCAATGAATGTTGGACTTTCAAATGAAACCCATTGCAACTGATAGTGTGTCTGCCGGTATTGTATAGGCTTTTCGTACAATAAGAAGGCAGTTTATACTGGAAATATATATGATATTTCGTTGTGCATACCAACCTTTTTTCATTGCTATTCAGTTCTGAGGTAATAATTAAAAAAAAAAACCTCTTTTTTTAGATTCGAAAAAAACCTCCTTGTTTCGTTTCGGTCGACCAGCACCGCGAGGTCCGCGAGGAACAAAGCACCGAACCAAATCTGCAGGGCGATGCACTAAGGATAGATAAACCGGCACTCAAAAATAGAATAATTGTAAAACAAAGAGACCATGACACTCAAGAGAGAGATGAATACACAACATACGGAGAGCTTGTAGCGATGAAGCTGAAGAAAATTGGGAATTCATACGCTCGATCTACGGCCCAGTACCATATAAACAACATATTGTATAAAGCTGAAATAGGAGCGTATAACAAACACCCAAGGCAAAGCAACCCATTTAATTCGAAAGAACATTTCAGAGATGAAAGCCCTTCTGTACATCAGGATTCTAATTACGATGCCCAGTCGCAAATGTCTTCGTCTACTAAATCAATAGATTTGAAGTTTGAGGATATTGAGGAGTCAGATGAATAACTCTTGAGATTAATCTCTAGGTTTGACATAAATAGACTGTAGGTCTACTACTAAAGGTAAACAAAAAAATCCACTTTTGTTTACCTTTGGGTAACTACCAAAACCGATGGAGTGTAATGTTTCTTTCTCGATCGCGAGGTACTGGTGATTTGCCTCCGTGATATTTAGAATAGGCCCCGCCACGAAGCAGTTAGTGCCAAAATATTTTATTCCGAGGTATAATAAAATTCGACAGTTATAATTCGAATGGTTTCAAAGACAACTGCTGTCTACAAATTTCCTTGTAAAGAATCAGTCTCGAACGTTCGAGTAATCTTTTTGGAAGTCTGATAACAACTGAAACAAGGGATTATTATGTTATCAATAAACTTTTTTTTTATTAGTGGTAATGTTTTTCTTCAAACTAAAGCTATAATAGTAGATGAAGCAGTAAGCTTCGCTAGACTTCTTATTGATCACTGCCTTGAAGATTGCATGATTGCATGCTTATCTCATCGGCTTTAGAAACCAATCTGTCTATACCACATGGGCGGATGTTGATTCAATGTAATTTCCTTCAACCTCCTTTATTACGCATAAATTAAACAATTCAATCGATACAAACGCGTTAAGAGTTACGATCGTAGGTACTATACAACTTTGGTATTATATTTTGTCACCGTTCCATAGAGGAGGAGGCTTGTACTCGGCAGTGGGTGGAACCCATATTCGTGGGACAAGGCTGTCAATGACGATGATTCCGTACCTATCCAGCTTAACGCAGTCCACTGCAGGCGTCTTCCAGGTTGCGCCACAACCCTGTCCTCCGCCTTCTGCCTTCCGCATTCAGCCTGTCCCAGCCACCCTTTTAAGGTCGCTCGTACATCTAGCTGGAGAGCGTCCTACACTATGCTTACCGATGATGGCACTGTCTCCATTCCAGGATCTATAGCTAGTACTAACAACATAGACAATCATATTTATGATAGGTGACCAGACTACCTTAGTATGACAAAATTATTGACTCAAATACCTAAGTAAGTAAGTATGTACAACACTTCAGTTTGTGAACAAATTGGCACCTTTTTAGAGTAAAAATAACTCGGTTCAACGTCCCAGGTTGAGCTTGAAACAATATGGTGCCACGTGACATCGTAGTTCATCTCAAATTATTTTAGGAATGTCACAAAAATAGTAAGTACTAAGTACCTAATGAACATTTATTTGCGATACATTTTCCTTCGGTGTTACCAAGAGTAGAAGTAAGTGCTAGGTAACACCTCACACTTGGCAAGGAGCGGAGGGTGACTGAGTGGCGTCCAAGGACTTGAGAAGACAAACTTTCAGTCCTCCGGGGGCGAGGTGGGTGGAGGATATTGTTGACATCGCGAGTAGAGGTAGAACCTGGATAAGACAGGAGCTTGGAGATTGGCACACGAAAAGAGAGGCCTATTCTCACATGTTGGTGAAGTCGGGCCGTGGAGGATGATGATGAGTAGGTACGGGCTGGTGTCCTCAATTCTACATCAAAGTTCATATTCAGCGTACGGAAGTAAGGTGCTAAGAGGCATTAAGAAAGCTGTTAAAGTAATAAGCCTGTCCCGATACACTATATAAATCAGAGCACCTTTGAATTTAGTATAAGCCAAGGTTTGCAGACTGGTTTTACTTGAAATGGAGCGCAAATAAGTTTTTAGTTATCTTATCGCTGTTGCAGTTTCGACAACGACTAAAAGTAACTTAGCAGGTTAAAGGCCGCATCGAGGGAGTGGAACAATTTGTCGGCGGCGGTCTTCCTATCTGATTAGAATTTAGGTTCTTCAAGGCTAGAGTGAATAGGCTAATAATAAACTAGTGTGCTTCACCATCAACGATTGAATCACTGCTTACCATCAGGCGGGATCGCGGTCAAGCACTAGTTTATAACATTAAAAACAAAAAAAAACTAATGGTAAACTAACAGTTGATCTAAAAACACACAAATTGTGCCTCTACAGCCTTGGGTTTCTGTACCAATGAAAAAAAAATCACCAGTAAAAACGAAGAAATTAGTCTACAGTACGGGATTTTTAATCTATACTGTGCTACTGTCGGGAAAAGGCCTCCCCAAAATCATTCCAGGAACTACAATAGGATTATGAAAAAAAAAACTTATCGAATGCATAACCTCCTCCTTTTTTGAAGTCAGTTATTTAGGGTAGGTTTCTTGTTCGAGTTTTTTTATTGTGCCCGGTTAATGGCAAAAGACTGGCCCTCTGTTACATACCTGGCGAAATGTACTAAAGGTGCACTTCCGCGTGACAAGCGTTACAAGCGTGTTTTTATTTTAGACGTGTTGCAGAAGAAATAAGACCAAAATGTCAATTTAATGATTTATTCACTATAGAAGTAAACAAAGCGCTAACTACAGCATGTAACTATGGCATTGAGACACCGAGGGGTTACTATGACGTGCTGAATTCATCATTATTCCAGTGTCGGACAAAGATGGAGCTATACAGGATGAATAGCGCTATCTTTTTCACAACGGAAAAATGTTAGTTTTAACACCTTTAACACGTCATAGTAGGATTTCATTTCACTGTAAGACACTTGGATTTTGTAAATACATTTTATCTATACTATTGGAACGTGGTTTAGACTACAACACAATCGTGAATTATGATCCAGAGGATAGCAAATTCGGCTTCTACACAGATTCTTTCCGTTATTGTGCCCGGTTCATGGCAAAAGGCTGGCCTTATATTAAATAACTGGCGAAATGTAATATAGGTAAAATATTTTGCTCAGTAATTATGATTTCGAAAACAAACGTGTTAATCGACTTTAGTTGGTGATTGTACTAAGTATTAAGACCACGTTATCACGGACGTTATTATTATGTTTTGATTGCAATACAAATGGTTGTTAATTGTGTTTTTTATTTACTCGTTTGCCTTTGTATATGCTTTTTATGTTTTTAGGTCTAAAGATTTTACGATAAAACGATAAGAGTTTGATTATATCGTTACTTCAACCAATACATGAAACATCCTCACATACCTTGCCCAAGTCATGGACGAGTCCAGTAAGATGGAACCAGTCGTCATCAGGGTGGTCGGCTCGAATCCTCTCGGCAGTTTGGAAGGCGTGCACGATGTTCGGCAGTTCGGTGTCAGGGTCTGATTCGTCCACCAGCTCGTTCAACTTGATCAGGGCATCCTTAATCGTACTCTTGAACGTGTCGAACTTCAGCCATCTTTCTTTCTTTTCTGCGAAGAATAGTTGAGTATGTATTTTTGTAGGTAGTCCAGGCAAATCGCATGGCACTTCGATCCGGCTCGAAGGACCAATTTTGTACGATATTCAGGCGCAGAGTTGAGTGATCCGGAAGAAATAAAAGCCTTGTAGGTTCTGCACGTGGAGTATTCTGCGTAGGCGATGTTTGGCTTGAGGTATTATTTAAAATTTTCGTTTGCCGCATGTTGTCCCAAAATAAAGCGGTTGCGGATTGTTCTAAGCTCTCTATGCATCATGCCATCCACTGCAACAAACAGTCTGCAAGATGTAATAACCTATATTCAAGAGCAAATTGCAGACTGCTTGTCGTTTCGTACGTATCTAAGAAAATTTGTTTATTGTTACTTGACAATGACCCCGAATCTTTTGTTCACAAACTAAACTAAACTAAAAGTTCAGTGCATCTTTTTCTTTTTGCTTCATTATGAAAAGGACAGAAGATAATATTAGTTTAGTCATGTCAAATTAGGATACTCCACAGACAAATTAGACGTGATTAAAAACATGGTGAATTCATTTTTTCTTTCTTTGGGTGGTGATTTTGAAATTTATTTATTTTTACTTGACAATGACCCCGATTCTTTTGTTTCCAAACTAAACTAAACTAAAAGTTCAGTGCAACTTTTTCTTTTTACTTCGTAAAGAAAAGGACTGAAGATAAATATTGGTTTAGTCCTGTCAAATTTGGATACTCCGCAGACAAATCAGACGTGATTAAACACATGGAAAATTTAATACCTAACGTCAATTTACGTCAGGCGCTGACTGAATTTGACAGGACTTAACAAATATTTATCTTCTGTCCTTTTATTCATAAAGTAGAAAGAAAAGGATACTCTGAGTTTAAATTTAATTTAGTTTGTGGACCCTTGTCCCTTGTCCTTGTTTATTCCCTTGAATCAGCGCCGCATGCTTCATTTACCCAACAAGAAATACTTGATTTCATCCCAATTTATCTAGATCGGTGGATGGTCTTCCCGCTATGATAACAAACTGCAATTAAAATTGTTGGATACCTAACTAATCCAACGGCCAAGCAGGGCAATGGCATAAAGTTTTCTCCTTGAAACTGCATTCATTACGTACACACGGCTACATATCAATCTATTAATAACCAGTATGAGCTGACTTCTGATTGTGCCAGAAACCTATACAATGCGAGGTCAGCTAAAACTGGAAATGCATAGGTTAATGTGTAGTCGTGTGTACATTTTTTTAACTTCTTGGGCAGACGTTTAGCTACTTAAAAGTATTGTCTGATTGAGTGCTGCTTGATCACGACATAAATATACTAGAAACTCACGTTTGACGAGATCGACAGTAACATTGGTGTGCATGTCATAGTACGTCTTGCGCACTCGCTCCTTGACGGGGTCGGTGTCATCTACAGTGTAGTCGCGGAAAGCCTCCAGCGGCTTGTCGTTGAACACCGGCTCCGGACGTAACAGCTGCGACGGGTCGATCAGGGAGATCTCTTCTTTCTTCTGAGGAAAGGTGGGGAAATTAGATATTTTGCGGGACAAGTCTCAAGATAAAGGCCTTTTAATTTGATGAGCTAGCTGTCTTCTGTTTCTTTAGCACACTTTTGGGACTCTCTCATGAGCGCCATTTGTTTTTTTTTATATAAAGTCTGGGGGACGCCTGAGGTAGGTTCATCGCCGTCGCGGTAGACTACGGCGAAGGTGGTGTGGCGATCTGGTAAGTAACTTTCGCAGGGCCAACATGGCCAGAGTTCGCACAAGACGGGATGTTTGGAAGGAAAAAGGGGAGGCCTTTGCCCAACAGTGGGACACCATGTAGGCTACAAGAAAACAAAAAATTCTGGGGAATTAATTGTTAAATAAATTGACGAACTTAATTTGCATGTAAATTCGAATCACAACACTAAAATAAAAATATTTCCTTGGCTGTATCAAACCTGATTAATCCTACCTTGAATTTTTTTGTAAAGTCACATGACCTCTTCCGTTTTTCAACATCCATTTTCCTCTTTGCCTATAGCAGACACAAATATCCTTGCACTTCCAAAAATATATTTTAAGTTATTGTCTTGATATATACATATTTCAATTGATTACCTGGGACGCCATCTTCTTCAGGTAACCCCCAAACACCCAAACTCTTGCTTGAGATGCAAGGGTTTGACGTACAGATAGATCTCCTAGGCATTTTATACCGGCTTAGCAGCACCTCAAATAGTCAGCGCTATCAGATAAAGAAGGCTTAACTTTATTGAGATAGTAGTAATTCTTTAAGTTACTACAAGTTTCGAGCACCTGGATTTACTTGTTGTTTTTCAGTTTTGCTGATAAACAATCGTGGTTTGATACTATTCTTTGATCCATCGGTGGTGTTATTTATTTTTCAACCATATGGTCAGATTATTGGGTACATGCGTGTTAGGTACTTTGTCGGTTAGAGCCTGTCCACGTCCAGATGAGCCGTTTTACGCGCAAATCCTCTTAGTACGCGTTGACACTCGCACGTAACCGAAATAACTAACTAAGCCGTCAGAGGCCCGGGGCGGCAAAATTGAATGAGGCCCCCCCAAACTTTTGCCGTGTGTAGTTCGAAAGAGACACCGTGGCCCCTGGTGCACAGGCAACTAAAGGAACACGGGTGGGTTTTGGTCAATAAAAGTCTGACACGCCCTTCCGCTCCGCCCAGAGCGGGAGAGGTCATTTGATGATTTCTCACACACAAAAAAAGGGTGACAACCAATCTAATAAATTCCGGGGAAGTACCAGCTACAAATACGGGAATTCCCTCAGCGTATTGGACGCGTTCAGCAAAGTTAAAAGAATATCAGTACCGCGTAAAAAGTCTAGATGGCTGTAGCGTTTTGATCTTGATGAAATTATGTAGGTAACAAGTACCTAAATTTTTAAAGTCTTATTTAGAATTTGATCAGGGGAACGCAGAGGCATTTGGGGGCCCCACAAGAACAGAGGCCTGGGGCGGGCCGCGCCTTCGCCCCCCTGTTAGTCCGCCACTGACTAGAGCTACATATATATCCCGCCCAGATGCCTACGCGTATATCTTCACTCGCGCGTGTAATGAGCGTTAGGTTGTGCTGACTAGGATAAATGTGAAACTATCTTTGCGTATGACACACTGGTGCGACTAGGACACAGGATAAGGTTATTTGTGGACGGCGAAATTGGGGCCGTGTCGTCGATCGAGCAGTAAGCCTCAAAGAAGAAAAGACCGGTGGAATCGGTCGTACTTGGTGAAGGGACCCGCTAGGGATGGCGAACTGATACCAGTCGGGGGAGCGGCGAATGTACCTTCAAGTGACTCCCGGGCCTCCGGCTCATGATACTAGAAGGAACAGTGAGGATTAAGTTGGTAGGAGTCCGGCATAACCCTCCGTTCTTCTTAGACGGAGGGTATCCACGAGGATTACCTAAAGAAAAAAAAATAGAAAGGTTATCCAAGTTCTTCTTCAAAGTGGTCCTAAAGACGTAGGTATCTACGCTTAACCAACTCTTTGTTCTATTATCTATAGTTAACCAACTCTTTGTTTCCTTGTTTTTGGAATGTATTATTTCTTTATTTCTGAGCTTTCCTTCTGTCCTTTTAGTTCCAAGGCAAAACTCAAAAGTTAATAGTACCTATTTAAG
>VKGM01006406.1:883-19514 GCA_007844875.1 Busseola fusca | reverse complement strand
CCTTTTCCCAACTATGTTGGGCTCAGCGTCCAGTCTGACTGGTTGCAGCTGGATACTATTACTTTTAAAACTAAAAAGTGTAAGAAGAAAACTTTTTACAAAAAAAAGGAACCAACTTCCAAAAAAAACACTACAAAGTGAAAAATAACTAATTTCGGAAGTCGGTGGCTAAAAAAGAATATACGAAAACAAAAGACACCGATTTCCAAAATTAGTTATTTTTCACTTTGCAGGGCGTTTATGGAAGTCTGTTGTTTTTTTTTCTGTTATATTGTGTCTCACCACTGGGCTAAGGCCTCTTCTTCTTTCTTCTAAACTTCCCGATATCTTGTACAATCTCTGGCCATGCTGGTCCAACATATGAACTAAGATCATCACCTTCGCTTTAGTTTATGTACCTCGATTGCGATATCTTGCCTCAGGCATCCAGTGAGTGATGACCTTTGCCCATATCTCCGGGTGCATTTGTCAGACGTGTCCGGCCCACTCCTACTTCAGTCTGTCTGTATTTTCTCCATTTTCTCCAAAATAGTTTGCAATGTGTGTGTGTGTGTTTCTCACTCGATATGCCGTGCGATTATGTAACCATCTCACCGTGAATGCTTAGGTGAAGTGAGCGTGGAGTGAACTGTCATTCCAACTAATGCTTAGGGATTAACACTATTTGACAGCTTACTCTTAGGTCACTTCACCCAGCTTTACACGGTGAGCAGTAGTGCAATTCTGTATCTGTAACCATCTCACCGTGAAAACGTAGGCGACGTGAGCGTGGAGTGAGCGGTCATTCCAACTAATGCTAGGGATTGACACTATTGACAGCTCACGTCACTCGACTTTTCACGGCGTGATTTTTTACAGAATCTCCCGGCAGGTAAGGTTAGATAATTAGGGAATGGATGAAATGAGCTGGATCGAATTGTTTCTAACTATTATTAGACAATATGTCAAGAATAGTAAAACTAGGGCGGTACTGATTAAGATTGAATTATGTATTTTTTCTCATACATAATCAGTCCGATTCATTATCAAATTGATTATCACTCTAGCCAACAGACGTCTACTACTAGACATAGGCCTCTGCCAAGCATCAAAATATTTAAGTAAATAAGAGTGCCTGATTAATTTTAAATTATGTAGGTAGGCGTCACAGCTTTTCCCAATTACGTATTATTCCCCGCAAAATATTTCCACGTGCAAACGTACGTGGTAAGGTTTCTCGAGGAATTATACAGAGTTGGAGCCCAGAAGGGTAATTGAGTAACACACTATCAGTAGCAAAGCGTTTCATTTTGACAGTTCAACAACATTCATTGCGTTATTTAAGTTGTTGAGCAAACACATTTTTCAAACAGATGGAGCAACGGATTGGCAATATGCAAAATGGTTCTTATTTATAGTCATAGTGTATTACGCAATTAAGGTGCTGGATTGAGTTTTGTCTGACCGGTGCAAGGCTCATAATCATTTTTACTCCCAATCCCATTACCTAACTCTCTTTTATCGCGATTTAAAACAATTTTTCCCACTTCATAAAATTAATTTAACAGTTTTTGAATGCAGAAAGTTGCCTGCACTTAGCATTCCGCTGGTGTTCTGTTATTAATAACTTTTGTTAAAATATTACGGTGTATTGTGGGCTTGAGTTTTATTGTTGCCATTTTTTATGGACGGTTATTAAGGTTTTCAGTAGGCTTGCGATTTATCAAGAAGTTATTATTAACAAAGTGAGCATAAGTACCTATGTAGATTACCCCAGGGCCGTGGAGCGTTTGAAAAAGTGTAACCGGGGTCCCTGGGGCGCATAGGCAGGTGGATGGCAGGAACATGGGTGGGTTTTAGTCAGTAAGAGTCTGACACGCCCTTTCGCTCCGCCCAGAGCGGGAGAGGTCATTTGATGATTTCCCACCCACCAAAAAAAAAAGTACCTATGTAGATAAAAAAAACGTACCTAAGGGGAAAAATGGGGCCCTAATACTATGACTCCACTGTCTGTCTGTCACCAAGCTGTGTATCTCATGAACCGGGGTAGCTAGACAGTTGAAATTTTAACAGATGATGTATTTCTGTCGCCGCATCAAATACTAAATACATTTTTTTTTGTTTATATTATCATGTATTTGTACAGAACCCTTCGAGCGCGATTCCGATGCGCACTTGGCCGTTTTTTCTCCACACCACAAAAATCGAAACTATTTATTTATTTTTTTTCATCTCACTCTTTATTACTCATATTTTTTTTTGTTTTTTTTTAGAATATTACAATACGCAAGCCCATTATTACATGGCGTACCTCCCGAACGTAGCACGTATGCTAAACGACGTGCAATAATACAACTTAAGTCACTAGATCACGGCGAAGGTGGTGTGACGATCTGGTAACATTAGCAGGGCCAACATGGCCAGAGATAGAACAAGACAGGGAGGTTTGGGAGGAAAAAGGGGAGGCCTTTGCCCAGCAGTGAGACACCATGTAGGCTACAAAAAAAAAAAAGTTTTTTTTTAATGTTTTAAACAAAAGCTTGACCGCGATCCCGCCTTCAAAAAAAATATTACACATAAACCAACATGGGTACTTATGAAACGTCAGAAGCTAGGTGCACGGTTCCAAATGGCCTGATGGTAAGCAGTAATGTAATCATTGATGGTAAAGCGCACTAGTTTATTGTTAGCCGAGTCATACGTACCCTACACTATTTTAACACGTGTGTGACCTAACCGCGTACTTTATTTACGCTTTTCTGGGTGTGTTTTTTGTTTGATATTAATTTTGCTGGACTGCGATCATGCGTGATGGCAAGCAGTGATGCAATCGTTGATGGTAAAGCGCACTAGTTTATCCTTCGATGCACAAGGTATAAAAGCTTTGTCCGGATCGTAGTGGTGGTGTCAACAAGGTAAGGTTGGAAGTATCCAAGTTGGAAGTATGGAACGGTGACGACAGAATTTAGTCATTCTCTAAAATGCATCCGTAATAGAATACCTAAAGGCTGGCTACCCTACGCCGATCAAGGCTTTGTAGATTGATCCTGACTAATTAGCCTCTTCGCATGCCTCTCCACTTAGTCCAAAGCTGTTAGATCAGGTCAACTAGACCGTTGCAGTACTCACACACCAAAAATGGACAACTTAAGTCACAGATAAGCGTGACTTGTGCGGACTTAGGTCACAGATTTCTTTAAATGCTATAAACAAGAACACAAACAAACTCATATTTTAAAATCATATTAGTCAAAGTAACTTTGACGCAAAAATCAGTTAAACTAAATCAGCTAAACCTACAACTTCTTCATTTTTTTCATAACAAAATACCGTTTTTACCGTAAATTTTTCACAATATCAAAATACAGCTGAAATTAAGCTAAAGCTTTAATTAACAGATAGTAAACAAACACGTAGCATAATCGACCGAATAATAAATCAACCAGGCGCCACAATCTTCGACTCAGTAAACTGCAACCCGCATTCAATTACCATTACACAAGAATTAATGAAACTATCTCAAACAACGAGAACTACAGAGAAAGCAATTACAGTAAAACTGGAAAATCTTAAACAGCGAGTTGAATCTTAAAAGAAATTTTCAATGAGCATGTTGAGTAAGCAAACCGCAATGAGGTTACTTCAGCAAGTCTAATCTAGTTGTTACGGCAAATTAGCGGCTTTGTTGAACATTTTTATTTTTTATTACTCTGACTTTTAGAATAATTAGATTTAAATTGTTCCAGTGTCTATGATACATGATTTTATTCCTGTAAGTAGGTTTGTACGGTCGCAACAAAACATGAAATTATTCGATAATGTACTTTTTGGCATTTTATGATATAATTAGTTCTGCAGAGCGATTCTGTAACCATCTCACCGTGAAAACGTAGGTGACGTGAGCGGTCATTCCAACGAATGCTAAGGGATTGACACTATTGACAGCTCACGTCACTCGACTTTTCACGGCGTGATTTTTACAGAATCGCCCGGCAGTTCTTAGTTAAATGTCACTTTAGTTTCAATTTAGTAAAATATATAAAGATTTCGAAAACTAAAGTGTTAATCGACTTTTGTTGCTGACTATACAAATCCTTTTACACGTCAATCATGTTTTTAAAAACTAGATGAGGTCGGCGTTTGTTATCTGACTATTCTGAGAAGAAACGCCAAAACAAACTCAGAGATCATGTCTGGACTTTAAAAGAGACTAACGTCTCTTTTAATGTCAGACCAGTGGCTAAGGGTGAATTTATGACAGAGGTAAGCCTGAGCAAAAAAAATGCTTACCTAGACCGAGCGTGGTGCACGTAGTCCTAAGAAACCGTTCCATTAAATTCCTATTTAGATCTACTTCTCTTCGATTCATGATTGAAATATAATCATTGATGAATCGACCCAGATTTTTACACCACATGCGAAGAAACACAAACAAGATACACCTTTCGACACAAGAAAAACAAAATGAACAAACCTCAATCCCGACTCAAAATGCATTCAACCAGTCCTTTAATTATGTCCATAGAAGTTTATAATAAACTGCCAAATAGTATTAGAGAAATAAACAAATTAAATCCATTTATTAATAAGTTAAAACAATTTCTGGAATCCAAGTCATACTACTCGGTAAAGGAGTTTTTAGATGACAAATCTGTTACAAAATAAAATCACCTACATATGTATATATCTTAACACCAAATATTATGTAATAAGAGCAGTGGTGGCCCAGTGGTAACGGCCGCGACTTACAAGTTGTAAGTCGTAGGTTCGAACCCCGTCAGGCGCTTTACTTTGTGTAAATTATTTCATCGCCACTGCTTTCAAAACGGTGAAGGAAAACATCGTGAGGAAACCGGCATGTCTTAGAATAAAAAAAGCTTCGAAGACATGTGACATCTACAAACCCGCACTGGGCCCGCGTGGTGGATTACGGCCCACTCCCTCTCACTGAGAGGAGGCCTGTGTCCCAGCAGTGGGAACATTATAGGCTGATTATGTTATGTTATGTTATGATGCAGATTCCGATTAATAGTGTGTTATGCAATAAGGGCGCTGGTATCTGATGCATCCAATTAGAATGGAAGCCGTCCTCAACATGATTGGGAAAAAGCTAGGCTAATTTATTTTGGTATAGTTTGACACGTGTTGGAGATTATACATAAAATATTAGATATTTATTGATTTCTTCATTATCTTATCTAAGATCAAAGTCTAACCATTAAAAAAATTAAGGGCAAATTATACCGAGATATGCCTATTCAGTATTCTGTAGTCTGCCTACCCGAATGGGAAAAAGGTGCAACTTATGATAGTGCATCCACCTGTGTCGAAAATAACATGCAAGACTTGTTGTTACGAATTGTTAGAAGAATTTATTGGTGTCTTTTTTGTGATACCTACGAGAGTCGATTCGAAACAAAAGAAAACTAGAAAATTAAAAATATTTTATTACCCATAAACCTGGGCACTTATAAAACGTCAGAAGCTAGGTGTACGGTTCCAATTGGTCGTTTCCTATAGAAAAGGGGTAAAAGTAATTAGCTTTTACAATGTTTTCAAATTACAGTGTAGACCTGTCAACAAGTAGGTACCAGCAGTAAAAATCTAAACGTGAAGAATTAGGTTAAGTGACGTTGATATTCTTAGAGAATCGATCGGAACAAAATAGAAAACGAATCCTCATCCTCAGTTCTCTCTCTCCCTTACACCATCCTCTAGTTTTCTTGTCTTTTTCATTCCTTAGCAGTAACAACGCAAACAGATAGGGTTCTTAACACAATTATAAGTAGTGATAACGTCTAATCAACGTCTACGATGCGTCTGCGCTGCAACCTTGGACCATGAACACTACGCCTTTTTATTTTATCAGAATGTTTGTGTCGCAGTCATCTGGTTAAGTTAGCCGTTTAGTTACTTGGCCTTTGGAAATAGTGCTCGCCTCACTTCGCTCTCTCGACTCGCACTCGGTTGATCACAGTTCTAACCCTACCCATTTGTTCCCGTCGCCTCCTTCTGCGAAGCAGTAATGCTCGCAAAGACGGAGGCGGCGCACGAGAGGGAGAGGCGGTCGCAGCGCCCTCTCGCCCCTAGCCGCCGCAGGAGACGCCCTGGTCGTCGGGAGATGGCACCCAACTCCCGGCCACCGTAGGCATGGGCCTGCGGGCGGCGAGCAATGGGTAGCTCGCCGCCCGGTAAGGACCAGGCCGGGGTCGTCGGCGCGTCGTGTTCGCGCGCGCCTCAAAGATAGGGGGGATAGGTATTTAAAAATGAATTGGGGTTTACTCAAATCATTTTTAGATCATGATAATATTTTCGGAAATAATCGCTCCAAAAGGATAAAAAATGTGTCGCCCCCTCTAACGTTTGAACCATAAGTTTAAAAATATGAAAAAAATCTCGAAAGTAGAACTTTATATAAACTTTCTAGGAAAATTATTTTGAACTTGATAGGTTGAACAGTTTTGAAAAATTGTACAAAATAATTTCTTAAACAAGTTTGTAATTTAACCGTATATGCAAGCATGTTTTGTCTTAGTTTAAATATTTTATTAACTTTTATTAAAGGTATCTTCTTTAAAATAAAAAAAGAATTATTAAAATCGGTTCACGCAATCCAAAATTACTAGCGAATACCCAACATTCCCGAGAGATGGCGCTGTACCTTACGCTTCTTCGCGCTGTTAAGTTTTTTTAACTCTTAAGTGAACACTATTGTGACGGACGGGAAACTACGGAACCCTACACTGAGCGTGGCCCGACACGCTCAGTGTAGTTGGCCGGCTTTTGTTTAATAGTTTTTGATAATAAAACCTCCGTCTAGGATTTTTGGCTCCCTGAGGGTAAAAACTACTGCTTCGTGGACCTTGGCGGATACCTTACGGTGCTACTGAAATTGGGGGCGTATTGACTCAACCACACCCGCTAAACCCCATCAGGGTGAGGAATTCAATTGGCATTGGGAGCTAGAATCTCGGCTGTGAGGGGTTTTCTAGTCGAATCTTTTTCTGACGTCCACAGCTACATACCTACTGTGTGTTCTGTGGACTAGAAAGACTTCGCACTAGACTGGTCAGGAACAGTTCATAAACTACACAAATGCTAGATCTACCCAGCCGGGTATCAAGGCAACTGTCCCGTCGTCCTCGGACCTTAGGGAACTTACCCGCATGTTGCGTGAGAGGAATTACCCCTTTCTTGCCGAATGGAACTCCCACCCGCATTTTCATTAGGTGCATCCCTAAAGAAATTTCCACATCTCCACCGAAGAGATTCAATCAGACCTTGTTTCACAAGGTATCCATATCTCCGCTGTCCATCGCACAAAGCGAGACATATGACATGATCCTTGTAGTTTGCGACCCCACAGAAGGCCATCACCCTATCATCTGCCTAGCCTTTTCCCAACTATGTTGGGGTCGCCTTCTAGTCTAACCGGCTGCAGCTGGAGCGATTGACCTTCACAACCCCGTTACAGGGTACAACGATACTCCTTGTTAACAATAGTTGTCAGGATTTCGGGCTTCTGACTACCCGTAGCAAATGTCAAAGATCTATGAATGACAGCCAGGGCCAACGGCTTAACGTGATTTCTGTGGCACGGACGGGTCTCGGTATGTAACAATGTCCATCCACAGATCAACCCCGGCAAGCGTAGCTTAACCTGATCGATCGTCCAGGGCGACTATTATTATGTAGCCAGGGGCTATCAACTTATATCGGCTTTTTCCATGATTTGAAATTAATTAAGCGATTATTATCTTCCTACTGACCTGTCCTGTACCTAAAGTAGCTGATAAGATAGGCGGAATAAATAATTATTATTTCTATCAAGGATTTATTTTCACTGGAATTATCGTAGTCTGTACCTATGTTGTTGCTAAATATATCTGACCTCGTCTTGCACTGGAAGACATTATCGGTAATAAAACAAAAATGCTTATTTCTCTTGTCAAACTATTTTGGACAAACTATACACGTGTCCAGGGCTTAGTTGTTCTTTGGCAAAAGAATTAGCATACACTTTCTCTAACATGTACTGAGACCCAGCGGTGGGAATATTACAGGTTATATATGGAGATAGAGAACAATGTAGTCTATTAAAAACTGCGGTCATCATCCGTCCGGATTTTCCCAGACATGTACGGCTTTCTGGCGCATTGTCCACCTTTGTCATAGCCTGGAATTTTCAAAATAATGGAATCATCTGTTTAGCTTTTTCTTAACTAAAATAAGGGGATATTTTCAGTTATTTAAATTTGTTATGTTACGGAAAAAACAAAGAATAAAAAATAAAATGCCTGGACGTGTTTTGAAGCTTTTTGAAGCCGGCCTTACGCAAATTAATAACGTGACAAATCACGTCTTTTCAAGTTCGGTGACCCTACTAGAAACAAACACGTAGAAAAAGTATGTGTCTAACTCCAGACGGGTCGTTACAGGCCGTCGGTGATTTTCCTGCGCGTGAGTGCATTACACCCAGATGTACAAAGCGCGGCTGGTCCAGACGACGCGACCCACTTGTCGTTATATACTCGTAAACATCATGTACAATTATAAACAAATCCAAGGATATCTCTAGGTGCACTCACGTGACGGCTCCTTAAAGCGTAGTTGATAATAATGAGGATAATCTAGTTTTAAAAGTGTTATCAGAAAATTAATATCTTAAGATCGCTTTTAGAGATAAGACCAAATGAAAGTGAAATTTCTACATTTATTATAATTAAAGTAATTTTTGTGGTGTAGTTACATAATAAAGAGTATTTTTTTCTATGACTATATTCCCCTCACTAACCTTGAGTTAAGTTAGCAAAGTTAGTTAACTACAAGTCTAACACCTAAAAATCGTGTAGTAGGTAAGTATAAAACAGAAGACGCATATATTATGTAACAGTTTACACAACGTATACAGAAGCCCTAACTGCAACTAAGGTACACTAAATAAACACGACCTTATTAACAATGCACTCGCTAATTGCAAATAAAACAACACCATTACACCTTCAGAGAAGCTAACAGAGGGTTAGGTCTACGTATGGTGTTAGGTCAAACATCGTAGGCGCTACGCCGTAGCGTCGTAGCACCGTAGGCCTTTTTAAAAAGAGCTAATCCCAAAGTTTCCTAAGCTACAAACTGGCACTTTCTACGCGACAAGTTACTGTATAAAGATGGACACATATTGTGTTTAGGTAATCAGTTAATTATTGTAAATGCGCATCCCAATTAAAAATAAAAGTTAATTATCTGCATGTCATGTTACCGCTTCGTGTTTCCTGTGTGTGTACCTTTGGACAGTATAAAACATTTTTATCAAATAGAGTTAATGTCTGTATGCTAATTAAACAATCTCGGTTCTATATTTATATCGCCGTGTGAAAAGGTCGCGATTGGCATTAATTATGATATTATTTCAATCATTACTGGGTCATTTATCTTGGGTGTAAAAGACGATGCAGACGATTATTTATTAGATCATGAGAGTGGTTTAACCCTTCCTATGCCGTGTGTATATAAGGTGTATCTGACATCGACGCACAAACGAGTACCATGGATCCAGAACATGATTCTGAAATCCCCGATGGTGGAATTTTTCGTCGGCTTTTTCCTAAATAAAAAAAAATGTAGTTGTTTTCACTTCAGACAGTTCAAAATCGTTATTATTTTATAATCCAAGATACTAGAGTTCACTTCAAGGGTCAACGTTGATCCTTGAAGTGAACTCTAGTATCTTGGATTATAAGATAATAACGACAAAGGCGAAGTCTGAAATGTGCATGTGTGTTACGTGCTGATGCTACCTCACATACGTCTCCCGCAAGTAAAGCGCGCGGGTTGCTTCGTGACATAAAATACTGTATAGCATATTAAAAGTATTGCACTTTGATCGAGCTATTAGACAGGAGTTTCCTTAGTAACTACTTAAAACTAACTTTGGATATGAACATATTGAGAACAATTAAAATTTAGCTCATTTTGGCATTTGGCTATAGATGTTGCGTTTTAGCATGGCAATAGCGATCATTCGGCCTTTTCCTAATATCTCTTCGTAGGAACTCAAACAATAAACTATGTATAGTTTTTCGTTATTGGAAGATGTTGAAGATCACGATAGATATCGGATTCAGGAATTTAACGGATTTTAATTTGGTTTTTGAAACAGAAAATGCAGGTAGGCCAGACCGGTATATTCATGCTAAAATGTTACAAGTATGATTACAAGGTACGAAGTAAATAAACTAAAAGTGTCTACAGTATATAAAAGTTATAAATTGAACTATAAAACGATCGTGGACGACAGTTAATCGTGCTGTGGGGGACAGGTAAATCGACACATGATTTTGATTCCAATATCCTCAGTTATTGAAAAATAATGCTATTATTTATTGCCCTTTTGTATGACACAGCTGATATTTTCTTTTGCCGACCAAAAAATAAAATCACGATCTAGAATCATGTGCTCAATTAATGGTTACAGTTTGCGTGACAACCAGCTCTATTTATTTAAGAAACTCCACTACACTTTGAACAGAACGATTATCTGTCGTAACAATACATTGGGGAATGAGCATTAATAGGTCAAACATAATAAAAAGTTAATAGGCAGTCCAATCCGATGAACAATAGCTGAGGTTAAATGTAGGGCAATACCGCATTTTAGGAGTTTTTGCTGCCGGTCGAGTTGGCGATGCTAGCAGTGGACATCTTCCAGTTGAACTGGCTTGTGGCAAGCTTGGCCCATTTGGCAAAAGAACGGGACGGTCAAGCAGGCTTGGCTTGCTCTCTATGGTCTGGCTGTGAGTAATGCGTTTATTTCTATTCGCTCGACGCCGTTTTCTTGAAACATTCGAAGTCGTAGCTGTATTTTCTCCAGCGCAGGGGATGGAGTTACCGTCTCTCTCGGGGTAGAGAGAAGACGTTGCCAATGGGACATTTCCCACTGATGGATTCTCAAAATCGTCCCGTTCACTAAACCCCGGTGTCACAAAAAATCTAACTTTAGTTATTCCAAGGTTAGCTCTAAAATTACAAATGTTTAGTGCTTTAAACGACCCCTCGTCGACAGACACAAACAAAATTTGACTTATAAGTGCTTTCGTGATTTTTAACACTTTCCATTTCTTCGTGTCGAGTCCAGGGTTCTGGATTCGTAGCAGTTCCAAAGCTATTGAAACGGAGACGCCCTCGCTGTTTGGAATAAAAAATGTTAGTGTAAATGGATTTGAGAGTTCATCTGGTGACGATGTCACAGACAGATACGCTTCAGGCCACGGCTTAAGCGCCGGGACCTTCTCCTCAAGCCAATTTCGACTCATTTCGTTTTCGCAATTCATGAAAATACAGTCAGATTTGTATGTACTTCCTGAAAACTTTGGTCCAGCACCTTGCACTCCTATGCGGGCTATGGCAAGGTTTATACACTGATGGACCAACGTCATTTGTTTTCTTGTCATGGGAATAACGTTGCGAATAGCAACACAAATAGGTTTATTGTCCCCATTTGCGACACTATTATGGAAAGTTTCTCGATTCTCTGAAGCTTGGTACTGATGTGCTCTGCACTCGTCAACGGGTGTGGGCGGCTTGTAAATTCGACCCCTATAATCTCCATCAGAATCATCATCAATACAGATGGTTGGCGTCGTTTGTGTTTCATTCCGAAGCCCACCTCGCAAGGGTCGGGCAGATTCCCTGTCGGGGTTAAAGCTACTGTCCCATGAGTTTTCCTGGTACTTTGATGCTTTAAACCTTTTGTCCTCAGAATAGCTGTAAGTATTAGCACGTTCTGGTGAATTCGTCTCGTTCCTGAGCCCTAATCGAGACGGCCGATCAGGCTCAGGCCAATAGTTAAGTGATGCACCACCTGCCGGAGAAGTTTGCTGAGCCCTATAAGGTTGGTCGGAAAAAGGTTTTATATCACTGCTGTCATTGTAATTACGGTTAACTGCCCTCATTCCATCTTGAACTTTCACTTGCAAGGACTCAGTATTGCCGTATTTTATCTGTGTACGTTCATACGAATTATTCGACCTGCAATTCATGGAACTTGCGTCATGTCGAGACCTTGGTCGTAAAAGGTCTCTATCCCAGCAGTCCGGTGCTCCACAACCCTTCATAGAACTTTTCGTGGCTTGGTAAGTTGGTTTCCAACCGGGATCACCCAAGCTAGGGCTCCGTTTGCGTCGATTCGTCTCATAAGCTCTCTCTTCCGACGGTCCAGCATCTTCCCCAAGGTTCGGGGGTGTAGCGTGTAAAGCCTCCTCAGTATAAGTTTGCGGAGACCTGTAAGGTTGACGCAATAAGGATTCTTGATCAGGTTCATACTCAAAAGGAAGGGGGCTTGACGTGTTTCGTCGGACTGGCCTCCAGTAGTTCGGGCTTCTGCTTCTATCCTGTGAGGTTCGTTTGGCGTCTCTGGAATCACTAGAGTTGCGCCAAAAAGTTGTTTGACGAGGCTCAAGTGGTCTAGAATGACGTTCCGTCGACCGTGCTCTCATCTGGGAGAGTTTTGTCTTGCTTTTATTAGGAGGGCTTACGAAAGTTTCCGGAGCGACGTGTTCTATTCCAGGAATTATTTTACAAATCTCTGGCCATGATAAATGACACACTTCACGTGCTTTATTGACATTAACATTAGCAGACAGGAGCTTTCTCAATTTCTTTTTTTCGGAACGCGTTAACTTAGTGTTGGTTTTCGGCATGGCGTTGGTGGGATCTGGGAGTAAAAGAAAATCCTAGAATTTAACAGCTGTTTTTTATCCAATTAAGTCTTAGATAACTTAGTAAACAAAAATAACTTTAAAATAGTAGGTACATGCATTTCAAATGCGTTATTTCTCGTTGTTTTACTTTCAAATCCGACAGCCTAATTGCGTAACACATTTTCGGCAAATGATTGAGACTAGTTGGTATCGTTTGGACCGCAATCTGCACCCTAATTGCGTAACACACTATTAATCGGAATCTGCATCATTTTGAAGCAAATTTCTAAACCATTGCTTCATAAGTTCGAAAAATTTGTCTGCACAACACGTAAATAACGCAATGAATGCAGATTGCGGTCCAAACGATACCAACTAGTCTCAATCATTTGCCGAAAATGTGTTACCTACGCAATTAGGCTGCTGCTAAGTTGATTGGGAATGTTTGACATTTTCGGGTAGGTTGACCTGCTGTCGTCTGTACAATCGTTATTTCAAATTACTAAAAATCCCTTTCTCGATGTAGCCGATTATAATCGATTAATTTATGCCTAATATTCGAGTTGTCGATGTTATCAAGTGAAACCGGTTGGCGACCCGATCTTTAGGGCTTGGTTAGATGTCATGTCAGTACCTATGCATGTTTATTATATTTATGTTTACATGTCGCGAACAACAATAACGGCTGTTTTGGTATAAAAATGTCGTTTTAAATGATAGCAAACAATAATATGTACATGTCACAGACTTGTACATATTATTGGTTAAATAATTTTGTTGATTTTAAATAATTTAATATTTTCTTTCACAGTAGGTTCTAAAAAAAGATTTCGTGTTAATAATGTAGATATTAATTATTCTGGATTCTCATTAGAGATAGAGGCACGCTTTTAATGGCGACTGGTTTTATAACTTTTAATATTTTTGTAATTATCTAACTTTTAAATGAATCTACCTATATGTAAATAAACGGGTATCCCTATTTCCCTTGCGTCGGCGCAGAATGTCTTTGCTTCTACACCTATGTACGTCTTTCAAACAACTCGGTCTATCGCAGTCCGCTGCTGGGACACAGGCCTCCTCTCTGTATGAGGGACTGGGCCGTAATCTACCATGCGAGCACCGTGCGGGTTGGTCGATGTCACATAAATAAATGACTTCGAATTTTTGGTGCTTCGAATTTATGCAAGTCTTAAATATTCTGATTTCGATTTTAAGTCCAGTCCTACTAAGTTATTGTCCCGATAAAATTATTTCCTATTGACCTCAATCCTACACCTAAACCGAACTAACAATAAATACAAACCTCCATTGTTTAATTTAAGATTTAATCATCCGATTATCGATTAGAGCAAATCGATTCTAATCTCACTAAATCTGCCTAAACGGGACTTCATTCCGTGGTTGCGATACAAGCAATTGATTTTAATTTGATCGTAAACACCATCACATAATCGATTCAAGTGCTTCGTCTGACAGAGCCCGACCGTCAGTGTGTTCGTGCCCGTTTTATTCGATAAAATGAATATTCATAAAGTTTTTTATAGTTGTATCGATTTGAATATTCGAATAGACAATGTTTTGTTCGACGTTCCTACGATTGTTGCCGAATTACGTGTCGTTCATAATTTGAACTGTGTTCTATTTTGAACATTGTGCATTTCACCTTTTTTATTTTTTTCTCTCCTTGATGCATCGTTATTTTTAACTACGATCCTTCGTGTATACATCCTACGTCAATACATAAATAGGTAGGTTCCATTATTCGGAATTTAAGAAAAGTATTCTGTAAACAAGTTGGACGATCATTACTTTTTTTTCTCTATATTATGGGCAGCTTTTGTCCTGCAATTACGGGTCCATTTATTTATTATAATGTTTTTTTTTTATAATTTATGGTTCTAGCTACTGGTCCTCTACCCCACTGGGCTTATAGCGCGAAGGAATTGTCTATGCTTCCAATTAACCTCTTCTTGGGTCATAATGCCAACAATAAAAACTATTTTAATCGCCAATAAAAATATTCTCTTCCATATTTAAATCCTTATACATAATTGGTTAAAACAAAATCTTTGTTGCTGCTTTGGAAACAACTCTCATTCCAATATCGACTTAAATCCATTCGCATAAAGAACGTCCGATATTATACTCAGTACCAAATTTGAAGATTCTACCAGTGTTATAGTAGCAGTTGATCAAAGGATTTTCAACTCTATTTTCTTGATATCAAAACGCAATCGGATGCAAAATATAAGATGGTAGTAAAAGGAAAAGCAGTTTGACGTTTCCGTAGAAGCGTTTACCCCCTGTTGTGAAGAGGCAAAGGCCACAAGACTGGGTTGACCATAGTGTCCATAAAATATAGGACATTACGATTATTTTAGCCGTTAGACAGTATTTAATAATCGATTAAATCAATAACATTAATATTAGAATGTAAATTATGGTGAGATTTGATGTCAACTATGTTTTTTTCGTTGATCAATCTTTTCTAAACGATCGAACGGTTTAATCCGAAGAAGTTAAGGGAAAAGAGTTCCTGGAAGGATTTGGGACCTTTGCCCAGCAGTGGGATAGTATGGGCTAACTAACAATAACTCAGAGGGAGCTTCATACAGTTTCGATTTACATTTCATTTCTAGATAATCTTATTAATAGGGTTCCGTACCCAAAGAGTAAAAACGGGACCCTATTACTGAGACTCCACTGTCTGTCTATCACCAGGCAGTATCTCATGAACCTACCTAGATATCTAGTAATAGCTAGACAGTTGAAATTTTCACAGATGATGTATTTCTGTTGCCTCTAAAAAACAAATACTAAAACAGTTTTGTTTATATTTTGTATATATATTTGCATGATATCGAACCCATCGTGCGCGAGTGTCACTCGCAAATGGCCGGTTTTCTTTAAGTTTCCCAACTCAATTATGAGTTTGCCATATTATTGATTTGTAACATCTTTGAATTTTTTAAGAACTAAATTCCTTAGAAAATTCAAAGATGTTACAAATCGATGTTTTCTAGACCGAGCGGGAGAGGTCATTTGATTATTTCCCAAAAAAAAAGTCAAACCCATTAAAGCGGTCGCTATGTGGCGGCCACCTCCCTTCTAGGAAAACTCAACAACTTACTTTCATAAATAACGTTTCAATGTAGTCATTCATCCGTAAATTGCGGACGCTATGTGACGACCACTGCGCCGTAGCGTTCAACACACTCACAATTAACGAAAACAGAAGCAATTCGAATTCGAATTTTA
Organism: Busseola fusca; assembly: GCA_007844875.1. Taxonomy (NCBI): domain Eukaryota; kingdom Metazoa; phylum Arthropoda; class Insecta; order Lepidoptera; family Noctuidae; genus Busseola; species Busseola fusca. The sequence goes on along the minus strand of VKGM01006406.1, from coordinate 3,576 downwards.
AATCTCTGTGGTATTCAGTCTGTATTTTATGGTGACGTTGGCCACCCTGCCGTTTCGTTTCACGCAGTGAGGTTATGCTACTGTTCAACCCCCTGTTGATAGGAACACACTTGGCTCATAATATTTTATTTTTACGCTAATGACCGCCCGCAACTCTGCCTGCGTTTAAACTGTTTACTTAATGTATTTATGCATTTTTGATGAAAATGAGATCTTTACTCACAAATTGGTAGTGGTAATTATCTTAAAACGAGGTGGTTAGTTATTGGAATTGTTAAAAGAAATGGTAATTTTACTTTCGAGTACCGAAGCATTTTATATTCTTTTTAACATGAAAACTGTTCAAAATTGTATAACATTTAGTTTTATTGAAGTAATTGTCAAGTTCTGCTAACTTAACTGATATCTGGGAAGTTTGTTGCATCACTTCGTGTTCTGAGCTAAATCACTACCATACGAAGTGGTGAAGGCCGGGCGTTTTAGGGGACTGTTATATATAATTTTAACATTCAGAATATGCTGATATTCAGCCTTAGAATTGATTTCTCAACAAGTCAACCAGGTGTAATATCTAAGTTAAACCACTTGTTTTCTACTTGACTGCAAAGGGACGGACGGACACCGATTATTTCATAATATTACACAAAAAAGGTTCCATTCCAAACTTAGTAGCGTGGAATAGAAGGTAAACTCAAAAAGGTTCTTAATTCTTCCTTTTTTTTGAGAGTTTGTTTATGGTTAGATTAAGCCAGTATTTTTAGAGTTATGTTTTGTTTAGGTGTTAAAAAGTTGAACAAATAATAACATCTAATATTTTGTGGCCTTTACCTATTTAGTTACCATAGTTTAGTTAGGTTAGGTTAGTACACAACAATTCCAAATTCAAACTTTATTACGTTTGTTTTCATTTTTTTCTTTTCCTAAACATGTTCCAATCTCCTTAATGAGTAAACACTTTTTATTCTATTGGGAGTGATTCATGCTTATTATTTAACCCTTTCCTCAATTATTATGACGCAGGTCTCTTCAATGGATATTAAAATCCGCCGAAACTGTTAGTGCAATGTACACAGAAGCCATAGTTAGACACAGGGAGCGATTCTAATTCCTATCTATCCCTAAATAAATCAAACAAAAACTGTTGCAAGTAGATACTCAAGTATCTATTCACATGACCAGAAGCCACAGATTATCAACGAATACAGATGAGGTTCTACAAAAAAGGCTCGTTCACAATTATGTCAAACTCAATTTGACAACTTGATGAACATGGCCGTTCAGCGTTTGACATAACGCTGTGGGTGGTCCGTCCGGCATGCGTGTAATTTTTTTTATTTTTGTTTCTAAATATATTTTTATTTCGACCACCGTAGGGCGATGACTAAGTGGCTTTCGATAACTAGCCACCGGCGAAGCGTTATAATTGGTTATGACTTTTTGGCGTGTGGCCTTGGAATATAATGGTGAGGACTACCAACATTTTTATATTATTATCACGTCGATACCCTAAGAAGATCTCATACAACTTAGGAATAAGGAGTAGGGCACGAATTATATATCATATTTTTTTCTGCTGAAGTAGTTTCAAACCTGATTTCTATAAAATTTATTTTCATCTCTAGGTTGTCCAAGCTATGGATTATGAAAAATTAACCAAAATCACACAACCAGCCAAAGATAAAGTGTACCTCTCAAAAACAGAACCATAAGCGCAAAATGACAGCACAAAAACTATTTCCCGCCCAAAGAACTGTCAAAGTGACATTGTGTGTGATATTGCCACGAGGTTAAATAATGGTGACCCTGATGCCGTGTAGCTACCTCGGAGGGGGTGCCTCCCCACGCTGCAGCTTGGACCACGCCGAGCCAAAGGTCAGATGCATTCTGATAAGCAAACGTACGAGCTGTGAGGATTTCCATTTTCGCATTGTAGATGGCGCCACTTTGACCTTAGGTCTTGTTAATCACCTATGTATATGTACAAACGCCAGCCAGAGCATCAAGCTATTACAATCTATCAAATTTCTTTAATAGATTTTGAACTTTATCGCTAAAGCATTATGTTCAAGGTTGATTGGGAAAATTTTAGTTTTTGATAGCTTGATCTTCTAGCGTCTGTACGTACTTTCGAATAGAAAAATGCAAAGTTTAACTTGGAATCCTCACTGTAAATAAATGTTTAGTAGAAAATTGAGTGCTTTAGATGTTTATAGATGTTTTCAACTCAATTTTGTTAACTTAGTTCGTACGTTTTGATAAATAATTATGAACCACGAAATGCACTTTGTATAATATCGCACAACAATGCACTGCACAGAATATTAGTTTCTATTTTTTTAGTTCTAGCTTCTAAGTTCTAACTTTATTTGCACGGAATGGCCTAATACGATGCTTGCATGATTCTCTTAATCTACACACATCAAAAAAAGTTTGCGATCAATAGCATAAGCTCCTATAATTCTTTAAATTTAACTTTATCAAGAAAAAATCTATGTTGTATGCTTTCTTTAAATAGGAATACCCTGTTTGAAATTAAAATATAAAACTATTTTTTATTATTTATTTTAAAAAATTGAGCCATTAATCATAATGTAATTGTGATAGAAATTTCATAGAAAGAAAAGACTGTTTAATTAAACTTAAACAACTATTTATTATTAAAAGGTGTAAATTCAATATAAAATAACTCCTCC
>VKGM01006394.1:3766-14326 GCA_007844875.1 Busseola fusca | reverse complement strand
GTGTATATTACAGTAGGTATAGAGATATGATATTAGACTTGTGTGTATACATTGTCTAGCTCGGGAGCGCTGTTTCTCTCACGCAAACAACAGCGCGTGTGTATACACATTACAACGGGTACCTGCAGTGCGATTCTGTAACCATCTCACCGTGAAAACGTAGGCGACGTGAGCGTGAAGTGAGCGGTCATTCCAACTAATGCTGAGGGATTGACACTATTGACAGCTCACTTCACTTGACTTTGTTTCACTTGAATCGCCCGGCTGTACAACATAAATAACGCAATGAATCTTGTTGAACTGTCAAAATAAAAGCCATTCCTACTGTTAGTCCATTACGCAGTTACCCCGAAGGTCGCTAATCGAAAAACGCCCATTGAATCGCTGCCCTGGAACATCCTAGGAACCTATCCATAAACTGCAACATCTTCGGTCTCCGATCGTCATGGCAGCGTGTGTGATAACATTGTTCGTGGCTATGTTCATTTTGACACCTACCATTATTTCGAGAACTAGCGGCTGTCATCACGCGATGGTACTCACCTACTCTTACCTACCAGCTGCATGGTATACAATAGTTTGTTTGTTGTGTTGATGTTGACGCTAAGCCATTTCTAATGTATAACCTTAAAGATACCGTCTGGGGCAGCGGTAAAAAATTTCAAAGAAAAAACGCATGTCTACTTCACGCCTCGCTGTGGGTTTGAGGTCCTGGTGTCAGTTCACCTCTCCTCACTACCGTCGAGCCCTCCTGTTTCAGGAAAGCCAGGTGCTCTCGGGGCACGGTGCTTTGGAGCGTACCTACCTGTGTCTTATAAACATCCGAGCCGGACGTTCGGTCATCACTGTGTCAACGGACGGGAAGAAACCTCCAAAAGAAAAAAGGATGTAACTGAGGAAACAAAATATTTTCTGATTTCAGATAATGCAAATAAGGAGTGCAGACGGATAAAAAAAGAGTACATTTTGTTGGGAGATGTAATTCAAAAAAAATGCACCAAAAGACAAATGAATTAGCGTTCCCACCACCGACTACCTTTTTTTTTGTTTTCGGGGGGAAACCTTCAAAAGGTGCCTGGTCTTTGGGGATAGACCAGGGAGTGTGGGATTTTTACCTCACTAAAACCACCCCGGTGGCCACCATCTGGAAACGAAAGGGGCCCTGTTACCTCTCAAAAGACCAATCCGGAGCCCCCTTTGTGCAAGGCCTGTTAGGGCACATCTCTGGGGAGACTGTAAAGGGGTCTCCCCGAACCTGACTATTCACGGCAACACATGACACTGTGCGCCGCCTAACTTAAAGTCACTCAGTGGGGTGACAGACTCCCAACTCTAATCGCCCGCGACCTCAAATTCCCGCCTGCCTTAGATAATGCAGGCGGGGTTTCCGCTTTTTAGGTGTCGAGGCGGTTGCCTCCACTACACCTTCTCCGAGCGGGATCGGCTCTCTCACGATTCCGCTCGGCAGCCTTCTTCTGGTGCATCACGGTCTCACAGAAGGAGGCAACTTCCCTCCAGTTTTCTGTCTCCATCAGCATAGCCCCCACTACTGCTGGCAGCACGGCAGTAGAACGACTTCGACAACGTGCTTATGCGAATATTGCGGCTGCTGCAGCCGCTCACGCCACCGCTCGAGCGCATGTCGCTGTTCCTGCCGCCTCAGCTGAACAACAGCTATTCCTGGCACGCCATTGCCACTTTGACGGATGACACGGATTCGGTTATAAACTCTCGCGTCCATATCGGAGACATATAAGGAGAGTTGCTGCCTCAATGATACAGTCCTCGTACGATACGAATAGCCATTTTCCGCTGCAGACTATTGATTTTAGTCCTGCAGCGTCGGATACCTGATAGCATTGACAAAACAGGTGCCCCATATAGGACCATCGATCGCACGACACCGGCATAGAGGCGGCGAACTTCTTCTCGAGGTCCACCGAGATTGGGCAACAGTCTGTGCAAAGCACCCACTGAAGCTTTCCCTACGCGGGGAACCAGGCGCTCGAAATACTCTTCGAAGCCCCACCGGACTGGACTCACCTGGACTTGTTTATTTATTTAATGCACCATGGAAGACTTACAGCTAAAGAAAACAAACAAAAAAGGGAACAATAGTTACAGAAAGCCAATTACAAGTCTTCGCGTTTAGACATATATTAGATTTTTTTTTTTTTTTTGTGAACACACATTAAACTATAAAAATAACCACTTGTGTTCGCATTTTAAAAGTGAGAGATAAAAACAAGGAAAACTAATAATGAAGAATGTTACTAGGTATGCCAAATCGCTTGAAATGTTGTCTCAGTAAAGCCTGTATGTACACAAACACACTAGTTTTTATTGTAGTCAAAAATATCTAGTAGTTTTGATTTTATAGGCATTCAAAGTTTCGGAAAATATCGAGTCCCGCTAACAGTCACGTAACCGCTTGTGACGTCATTTCATAACGCGCCGCGCGGGCCACGGCTCGCTTAGTATCAAACGATCAAGTCGCCAGCGGATAAAGTAGGTGTAATAGCTTGCGCAGTGTTTGTTGTGTTGGTTTTCGTTCGCGTATTAAGTTAATAGTCTAATAATAGTAAATATTATTCGATTAATAAAATGGATGAAGGATTCGAAAAAGGGCAATCGGATAATCTACCTAAAATAGATAGATTAATGGTTGCGCATTATTTATCAACAAATACTTAGTGATTTCGTTGCCGCCGAAATGCGAGGAATAAAAATGCAATAAATGTTATAAATAATGTAATGTAATAATAATAATGAGGAATAAATGTAAACTACAAAAGATTATAATAGTCATATAATGTCTTAGGTATTCACGATCACTGTATTTTATAATGAAACTATTTTTAACCGGTAAAATACTGGTATTCAGCTGAATCCGGTTAGACTGGAAGCCGACCCCAACATAGTTGGGAAAAGGCTAGGCAGATGATGATGATGATTTTTAACCGGATTAATCGTATACTTATTGATTTTTCCTGCCAATGTAAAATCAATAAACACGCAATTAATCCGGTTAGAAATTGTTTCATTATAAGATGAAAATAATTAGGTATTATTACTTATTTTTATGTACCTACATAAAATATGATTACTATACTTACGTCAAAATGAACAACAACAACAAACTGTACTTTTATCTCCAAATGGATCTTACCTCTTCATAGCTTTTATCCATTTTTTTCGCATTTTAACGTCCTTTGGAACTATAAAAAACAACTTTTCCAGCGAATTGTTGTTGTATTTTTACATTTAGGCACAACATATGATTCCCTAGTATTTGGATTGGACATTTAAAAAAATATTTAGGTATAATTTCAAAGGCACGGGCGCGCGTCCGCGAGCGGACTGAGGGATCCAGACTGAGCGTGTAGTGCGATGACGTCACACCGTAACCGGCAGCCCGCGTCGTACGGTTACAACTTATTTTAGTACTTCTAAATCGGAAACTAATTGACATATCGAAGTAATTCTTTCACTAGTATTTTTGACAGAGAATATGAAGTGCTATTTAAACAAAATTAGTTAACATTCTTCATTGTCGAATGGAGAGTTGGAAATACTTAGAGTAACAATGTAAGAAATTTTCTTTGATATATTGTTATACTCTTTGTAGAAGGACGAAGGGCTTTGCCCTGCTTTATTTTCAAAATCATGGCTTTTTGAAAGTATAGTTTTATTATAAAGAGGCCACAGAGTACATTATAAAAAGAGGCTGTAGCTTAACTAAACGAGTTAGCAAATTTCGCAAAAGTTTTACTTCTAAAATAAGTCATGAAGAGAGATAGCGTGCTTTTTTTTTCGCTAGGGAAACGCAAAGCCTAAGGGCACGGAATTAGAATTATCCCTCTATTTATAAATATTGTAAAAAAGTACTTCAAAAACCCTCCTCATTTTTGAAGTCAGTTAAAATAATTATACCCTCTTTGCGTAGAAAAAAATAAAAAAACATGACACATTTTTAAAATCTATATTTATAAAAAGCACCGTCTGTAAAACATACAAAATTCCGGTAAAAATGGTTTATTGGCATCGACAGCGTTATTACAAAAATGGAAAAATGTTTGATTATGGTTGTATATAACATTATAAAAATTATGATTGTTCACATCATTGCTTAGACAAACTATTGCTTCCTTTACGATTCAGACCAAATACTTATACCATAATATGGTTGAGCAAGTAATATTGTTACAGTACTACATTCGATGATTCTTACCATATTTCTAGTTAATACAATGCAAAAATACTATACCAACGCAGAAATAAAGTTAAAAAATTAATTTAGACCCAAATGAGATTTGGTAACTACACTCCTAATTTATTGACCAGAGCATCACACACGCGCAGATGCAATTCTCATGAGCACTTAAATATATCTCAACTTCAGGAAGAACACAACACAGAACGAGACTGAAGTAAACCATAGCATAATATTATTTGGAGTGCAGTGTTTTCCCGACATAAATAAATCAGTACTGGACATTCATCCTTAATTATTCCTTTCAATATAAATTAAATTATAAAATGCTCGTAAAATACGCTTATTACATATACATATTATTATACCGTTAAAAAGTGACATAGAAAATTTGGTTCCTATAAACTAATGATAAGGACCAGTTTACAAAGTCCATTCTAAGTCTAACCGAACCTTGGTGTAGTCCTGTCGTTTGATAAAAATAAAGACTTGTTAAAACGGACAGCGCAAATGGCCTATGACTTATATCGAGTTTAAAATACGGGCGATACTAGCGAGATATAGTTGCGGGTGGTTATTGTATGAGGATGTTCAGGCTGTTTTCTCCTGTTCAATGACGTCCTTGGTAGGCAGAGGGTTCTTCTCGCAAGTCTCAGTGTGCTTCAACTTGGTAGGGTCGAAGTTCTCGATGCCGTTCAGGAACTTGTTCTTCTCCTTTTCAGCCTCGATAGCTGTGAGTAGAAAAAATCCATTATTTAGTTAGGAAATGATTTATGGTCGACAGTTACTAAAAAAGGTCCTATCTGCTGAAACTAAGAAACCTCCTTCACGAGTGAATAACTTAATGGACCTGTACTCGTGACGGCGGTTTGCCAATGCTGGACAAGAAAGTGTGTTTGGAGTAAATATTTTATAATATGCACTTTCTGATTGTTTGGAGGCGTTAAATTTAGGTACATAAGATTTTTCTTAAACTAGCTATGTTAGCTAGCTAGTTTAAGAACAATCTAATTTTACTACATATTTAGAGGTACATATGTACCTACTTAACACTAGAATACTTTTTGTTTACAATGCCTATTACTTACACAAATCACGTGCAATGACGTGCATCCAAACCAGACTGAAGAATAATAATTGTATGCGGGACTTGAACCCACGTTTTAAAATCAAACGACTATACTATTAAACCAATTGATAGTCTCAGTGCTGCCTGAAGTTCTGCTCTCTGCATAAAGAGAAAGTAAGTCACGCAAAGGCAGCAGATAACTACAGACAGTCGTGATGATGAAAATATACACTCAGCACAATAACACATGTTTTGAGAATACTGATTCAGGTAGGGATTGGCCACATAAGTACAAAATATACAATAAAATAGGCAGAAAATTATAAAGCAGCAAAAATAAACCTTCAATAGGCGGTAAGGGGTTCTTTTCTTCCGTCGTCGTATGCTTCATCTGAGTCTTGTCGAAGTGTTCGACGCCATCCAAAAGATTCTGGTGTTGTTTCTCCGCGGCAACAACTGATGCAAAGCAAATCGTGCAACGCAAAACACAATAAATACAAGTAAATAATAAAAGCATTCAATGCGTCTTCATTGTTGTAACACAATAATAATAGAAAGGCAACATTTACATGCTAATTGACTCAAGACACGATATGGAGTGCTCGGAATAAAAAGCGTGTCAGACCGTTAGTGGTCACAAAATCATTAATAAGCTAATGACAAAGTCTTCGACTTCTTTAGTCATTAAAATTACATAATTCAGTATAAGGATTGGAATATTGCCACTCGTAAGCGCAGTAACTTTGGTATAAAATAATGTTTTATTAGAAATAAACTGTATTTTGTAATATTATTGCACATATACATGCGTAATAATCAGCGTGCTGGTGCTGATAATGGAAAATTATTTAAAAACATACCATCTTTGTCAGGAAGTTGATTCTTTTCCTGAGTTTCTGTGTGCTTCAACCTGGTAGCATCAAACTTTTCAATACCATCGAACAGGGACTTTTGTGTTTTTTCGGTGGCAACATCTGTAAACCATAGACAAAACGTGTCAAAAAATATTCGAAATTTGTATTATTTGGCGCACTCTCACAACGTATAAAAAACATGCGCGTTATTATTTTAGTAAAACGTAGGTAGTTAGAATTACAACAATAACTGCAAATGAGTCGTAAAATACACATTAGCTTTGTCAACTGGTTTAGTTTCCCAGTTAAAATTAGAAGGAATGCAATGAGCATAAGCAGCCACGTCTCATAGGCGTATTGCGGCTCGCTATTATTTATTAGTGGCGCGGCATTCCACCCAGTGATATACCTAGTGCGTTTGGTAGCACGATTTTTTCCACCGTCTCCGTTTTCCTGAGGGAGGATGTCTGAAATTGTTCTACGCCTTGAAGTAGCGCGTTGTGTCGCTTTTCTTGCGCTACGTCTGTTGTAAAATTAAAATTTTCTTTGTTATTCTGTTGTCGATTACTCATGGAATTTTTGTTTTCAGCCGAAGCGTCAATACTTGGCCTGGCTTCGAGATAAGTTCTTAGTGTGTTTTGTTATGGATTTTAGATAAGGCGAATTACTAATCGATGTCGATTAGACGCTGAGTCTTTCCTGTAAGTATCTCGACCAATAATCTTAACACCAGCATCGAACCATGTTATTCATCAGGCTAACAATCTCTACTTAGGTTACTGAAACGGAAAAAAAATGATTCCAGATTGATAGCTACACTCGCAAAATTGATAAGTGATTGCAAGGGCGAATGCAGCGCGTCGTGTTCCGCGCGCACCTTAAAGAGATGTCAGCACAGCGTGTCGGGGTCCATAGGGACCGATGCCTGCCAGGGCCGCGGGTTGTTTGAAAGAGATACCGGGGCCCCTGACGCATAGGCAGGTGAAGGAACATCGGTGGGTTTTAGTCAGTAAAAATCTGACACGCCCTTCCGCTCCGCCCCGTGCGCGAGAGGTCATTTGATGATTTCCCATCCACAAAAAAAAAAAAGATGAATGCGGGCCGCCGCTGATGTACCCAATCATCTTCATCTGGATTGCATGACGTCATGACTATCAAATAGGTGTAAGAAGAAATTGTTGACAGCTCAACAAAAGTTCAGGTAAACCGAGGACCAACAACTAGGTTACTTCAGAACCGTGAAGAAGTCAAATTGTTGACTCAACTAGATCCAGCTTAGTTAACTTTTCTAGTTAAATTAGATACAATAGTTCCGATCACGTCAATGTTTTAAGTACGCACTTATAAAAGTCAATTAAGTAGATCAATTTTAGATTGCCAAGTAGATTAACGATAGACGATAAGTGATGGTAAGTCTGTGAAGATTTGCGACTTCTGGAATAGTTTATTTGACGTTCTATATTGTATGTTGGTACCTTTGTGACCGACACTCCTAGTATCCGGATTTTCCGAAAAAGAGAAGACTTACCTACAGAATTCCACCTTTTTTACCAGGTGGTATTCTTTTGTGCGCTCATAGGCACCTACGACATCAAGGAGATAATCCCATGTATTCAACACTCTTCTTCAATCCATTTACACTTAGTAGCCGCTTTTCTCCAGATGAACCTTTTCAAAGATACCATCCTTGTTTTTCTCACAACCGACGAAAAATACGAAGTAATCGAGGTCTCTAGCCCACCATTTTCTGAACATACCTTCTGCGGAGGGCAGCACGATCTTCTCGTTGGTATCGACGTCACGCAGGCAGCTCTGGTTGAAGCCTTCCAGCTGGCTCTTGAGGTCGACGGCTACCTTGGGCAGGTCCTTGAGGGAGGGGGCATCTACTGAGCAGGCCATTTTTAGTGGTATCTGGAATTAAGAGAGATTGTAGAGTTAGAGGTGCTGTTTGCGAAAAAGAATCTAAATGCCACGTTGTGGGCCACATCAAACTTGGATTATCCAAGAAGGGAAAGTTACTGCGCTGAATGTGATATGATCAGCGATCTACCAACTATCATTGGGTCATTGCTCTCTTATACGATGCCCACGCTGTTATGTGGTTGATTGATTTTGATAAGCCGCTGGTTTTCAGAAACCCACAACTATTCATAGGTAGGTACTGTTATCTAGAACTATTAGGTACAGACAGATAGTTTTCATATAGCAGCATATAACATTTATTGAAATTGCGCTTATATGTACAGCAAACAGTTAAAATCATCATTCAGATTTCCTTTGTTTGAAATTGAATTTCTCTGGTAAATTTTGTACATTTTATAAGATCGTTAAGAAGTGACTCAAAAAAACTCATTTAACGACGTAAAAGAATGTTAAAAGTTACATTAGTCGTGGGTGTATCGCTTTCACGTATCGCTAGCGAACTAAATTGGTAGACGATGAAACATCTCATTAGTCTTGTTGGTACAACGTCGGGTAGACGGTTTACTAACAAACAATCGATAAGGCTGTGACTGTGAAGGTGTTACGAATTATTGAGACGTTTTGAATAGTTTACAATTGATTGGGTTCAGTTTAGCAACGCACTTCACACATTTTCACAATTGCTCACTTCCATGTCGTCTTGTAAGATGGATAGGCTCCGCATGGCCACACAGAATCTCCAGTAATCTTAGAAAACCAAAATATATCCCGCAAATTATGCTCTATTTATTGTTTTTTCGACGGCAAGGCAATAGTCAATACAAACTTATTTACATTTTATTTTTTGGCCGCAACTTAATGCGGTCTTAGAGCAACTCGTTATACAAAATTTAATTAATTCCTTCTCATTGAACTATAATTAGTTCATGAGTTAACCGCAATTCGTCACGGTTTCCGCGACCTCTTCAATTACAAATCGCTTGTCGAGCGAAGACTGAACTAACGGCAGTTTACAAGCATATTATGCGTACCACGACCATTGTTGTTGTAAGCTAACTGTTTATATCTTCGCCCACATGTAAGTTAAGACGCAAACAAACACTATGGGGAACTGGTCCATTTTGTTTTTCTATAGATAGTGTTTTAAAGAACGTATCAATAAAATGTTTGTTTGTACTTCTGTTGCGGACGCTCAAGATTGTGTGAAGTGATCATTGGTATTTTGTGATAAATGAATTTGTAATGCCTTATGCCTAAGTGAACCTCTAACAGAAAGAAAAAAAAACAGAAAGCCCGAAGAGACGCTAGGCTGCCTTTTTACCTCGTCTGTAATCTTGTTTTTAATTTTCATTTATGGATTTTATTTTTCCTGTGGGTACAAGTCCCAACAGATACTTTTTCTTGTTTTCTAAAGAAAATAAAGCCAGAAGAGAGGTCAGGAAGACTCCGGGGACCCGCGAGATATCTTTCTGACCTCTTTTGTCTAGGGGGTCCTCAAACATTAAATTACGTTCTTTTCTAAAGGTCCAATCTTCCGTTAAATTTAAATATTCCAACGACATATTTAGCAGCATTCAGTGCGAATATAGATAAATAATAATTAAATTTTTGTGTTGTGTTTTGATTTTTTTTTCACCAGCCTTTATTCTCGATGACTAATGAGTGATGCATGGCCGCAGTCGTAGCTAACGCTCGTTGCATATTAAAACACGGGTTCATTGTTGCTGGCAACTCGGCGTGTATACTAAACTAGAATACATCCTGTGGCCAGGGAAACAATCTTTTGTTTCCAATAGGATGTTTGTTCAGGGTTCTTATCATAGGGGGAGTTTGATGCCAATGTTATTATGTTTTTTGTCGATAGTTAAGACTCATTGGAGGATGCTCATTCCAACAGATCATACAAAACTGATTTCATTTCAGATTGAATTTTGTTTTCAGGAAATTAGGAATTAAGGACTAAGTACGGTTCACAACATTAATTATTTTCAACCAATGTGGGAGAAGAAAGAGTGTTTCACGGAAAAATATGTCGCCATAAATCATTCTTCATAACAGTTACCAGTGCTTATTGTATTTTTACATAGTTTATACAGGGTAAAATATCGAATCAAACCATTCAAACAAAACTAAAAATAATCCAAGTAATAAGAATACAAGGATAAAGTTACTATGAGTCCTCTGATAGAACCATAGATTTAACATGTTTTGCTACGCTACAGAAAGATCCACAAACGTCATCAAACGAAGTGGAATAGACTAGGCATATAGTTTAACTCAATTCGTATTTGATATTGTTGATTGACATAATGCCAACCAGTTTTACATGTAATAATCGAAGCAAAAGGTCATTGGCCTGTTTGCTTTACGAGTTTTTAATTGTTTATTGTGAATAAATCATTAGATATGGTTTCGAAGTACTTGAGTCATCCGTTATTGCTGGAATTGTTAGTTGACAGCCTTTACTTTTTAACTGACTTCAAAAAAAGGAAGAGGTTATT
>VKGM01006393.1:3796-14809 GCA_007844875.1 Busseola fusca | reverse complement strand
GTATTGTAACGGCTGTAAAATACCCTAAACGAAGTCAAGAGTCCCTTTGCCTTTCTGTTATTATCATATTTTATATACTGACTGGGATATTGAAGTCAACGATTCAACATTTTTGACGTTTATTTTCACCTAGATAAATTACACACAATAAACAACTAAGCATTTGGACTGTACTGTAACAACTAATTACACACTCATAACAAACAACTAAGCATTTGGACTGTACTGTTACAACTAATCAAACCAAACATCAATATACGAGATCCACTTACAGCTGTTCACAAGTCCGTATCATCTAATGCTATCACGCTCCCAATTCACTTAATCGATGTTAAGTAACGCAATCAAGAGCCCATTGCAGGCATCTGTATGCAATTGATCCGGGCATTCCACTCGGTGCCCACACTAGTCCCAGATGCGTGCTCCCGATTAAAACGCCCATACACCGCGTAATCTCACCGATAGTACTTTACTGTTAGACTGATTCTTCAGATAAAGAGTCTTGTCATCTCGTGTGAATCGAAAGTGCATTGTATATTGAACGAGTAGGGATTTAAAAAGGAGGTGCTGTTGTTTTTGTTTCAGTAGGTAGCATTTTTTAAAGAACCTAGATTTTTGAATCTTTGTTATTAGGGGTACCTACTTTAAAATACTACTATACCAATACTTACAAATTTTCCTAATACACTAATTCAATGATATTATTTATCTACATAAAAATAAGTGTAGCCACTAGCTAGTCCTGTAACTATTCATAATACATATTAATGCTGTTTAAATAAATACGGTTTTAGAAGGTCAAACGTGTACTATTCAGTAGAGCAAAGTCAGTGTCATTAACTAATTAACATGGGGCCTTGCCTCTGCGCTGCTCAGCGAACACGAACCCAGCCAGTAAATACAAACCTACATCATTCATAACATATTTGTGTTCAGTGCACCATTCAACGAAAAAACGTCTTTGACGGCTTTTTGTGACGCCCGACATTTTAGAAGATATGAATAACGAAACTATGAATACCGACCCAATTTTTGTTATCTGACTTAAACATTAATCAATCTTAAAGTTCGTTGTCTTTATTCAGTGCACGACGATGGAACAATAGAAAACGAACCACAAATACGGAATATATAGTTGAAAGTTTGAGAAATTCGTTCATTTAAGGAAAAGAGTAAAGACAACAACATGGTCCGCGTCACGCACTGCTCACGAGACGCGCGGTTTGCCTTGCTTTGGACAGATACGCTATACGCGAAGGCCAGCGCACGCGCTGCCGCAGAAGGTAGGGTGACGTCACCAGGTTCACGTCGAGTGACGCTCACTCATTCGTACAAGAATGTATGTATATTGTAAACAATGAGTTCTCTTACTAACAAAGACGTCGGCCTCTTTTATCATGAGTAGGATTTACTTTCTCACAGCAGCCATAAATATCTATATTATCTGGTTCTCACATGTGAGTATTTCTCGGGCTTTTGACAATACCGTGATAGACAATTAACGATTGATGTTATGCCTTTGGTGAGCCGACCAAAAGAATTGATGCAAGGAGGGATTTACTCGAACTCTCTCGCGATATGTCAAGAACTATCAGGGCAATATGGTCCAAAATCTAATTTCCATAAGGCCTTTGACGCTTTCGCAAACTACGGTAATGACTAAATGTTAATGTTAAGAAAATATGTTTCTTATTTTAATGTAAACAACTATAAATACTACAGAGTGACTAATAAGGTCCCGATAGTAGCAACCACAACACAATGTCAGTGTCAAGCTTGGTTAGTAGATTACGATTCGACGAAGCAGTGAACTCACGCAAAAACTATATATGGTCGTACACCTCAGCGATTACTGGCGGAGACCAAGGTTAACCACTATTGACTACTGATTTAATAAAAAACTATAAATATTTTAGCTCACTTCTGGTTGTTGTCAAGCTATACTAAGAAAGAATGATACAAAGCACCATCGTGGGGTGATCTAAAGTATGTTGGAATTATTTCTCTTTGTGCTATGCAAATGTCAATGTCACTTCTTTGATAAGACGACCCTCCGTTTTACCCAGTATTCATTACTTGGTCAAGGTTCGATTTTAAGTGACGTCATGTTTAGTGATCATGTTTACCTCGTCTAGTCTAGGTACGAATCAGTCATACTGGTGTCAATACATCAGGATTTTTGAACCACACTTTGAAAACACATGCAAGAGATGACCCTGTCGCCTTTCCAATCCCAAGTTACATAGAATCTTAAATCGACATAAATGATGTAGATGACATCACCCAGAACACCAGTGTTGTAGCGATGTGTAATACAATATGCAACAGAAATGACTCATAAACACAATGTTATTATATGAACTGCTGATTCCACAAACTCCATTGCTGTATGGAAATAATATTCGTGGGGATGAATAATAAAACCTTTATAGTAGGACTATTTCTAGCAGGTATCTAGCAACTTCTTATGCTGGATCGCAAACCACGCTTGTTAACGTTAATTAAATCGATCATTGACTTTTACTGAATCTAATTTGATAACCAAACCAGGTTACAGTTCATGTATCTTTAACTTAGAATGTTGATACGCTCTGTTGTTCCAGATCAATGATAAATATGCAAAACGATTCATCAGTCAGGAAATCAAGACCGAAGAATTTTCAACGTTTAAAAATCCTGTAGGTGTTAGGTTCGGCAGACAATTGGTGTTAATATGGGGCGTTAATTGTAAGAATCATAGCGGGTAACGGAGGGTACGTACGTAGGCGTCTGGTTCTCATGTAGTTGTTAAGTAGAAAGTAGGGAAAACGAGGATAAATTACAAGGCGAGCTCTCAAGGCATGTTAGACGTTAGTACCACCATATGCAGTAACTCCATATATGGGTGGAGTCGGGAACATAGACGTGTTCTCACGTACATCAAGAATGTCACAATCGCTCGTACCGTTTTCCATTTGGTACCGGTATTGACACAACTGTTTTCCAAAGAAATTGTACGAAAAGTAGCTCAGATGAACCGTTTTACCGATAAAATACAGCCTTAGGGCAGCAGTACTTAAACAAAAGAAAACCGATAATTCCACCCACATTTTTAGGACAATATCACTGTATCTAAGCTAATTCTTACTTCTGCACCCTAATTGCGTATCTGCATCATTTTGAAGCAAATTTCTAAACCATTGCTTCGTAAGTTCGAAAAATGTGTCTGCACAACACGTAAATAACGCAATGAATGTCCAAACGATACCAAGTCTCAATCATTTGCCGAAAATGTGTTACGCAATTAGGCTGTGGTGTTATTATGCTCAAAATGTTACAATATACTAGCTGGAGTGGCAAACGTTGTTTTTCCAAATAAAATAAAAATAGTTATTGGCCGATTCTCAGACCTACTGAATATGCATATAAAATTTCATTAAAAGCGGGCAAGCCGTTTTGGAGGAGTATGGTAACTAACATTGTGACACGAGAATTTTATATATAAGAAGATTATATTTAATATCTTATTTTGACGCTTTAAAATATTAATGTTTATCGAGTTTTATGAATAGATATCATTCTGGAACAGTTTTATAAATACTTTGACGATAAACCAAGTCTAAAGCTTGACGCAACATTATGCGTAGCTGAGCTATCACTGAGGAATTCCGCTTCGTTTATATCTCTCACACATGTTTCCGTTGTCATGGTTTTCGTAACAGAAAACTGTAACTTGCTTAACTATGGTTTTATGGCGGTATTTAACTGTCGTTAACGTGAGACAGTTACTTTGTATTTAGCTTTGGTTACCTCTAACTGTTCTAACGACGACGCTATTTTTTGTTTCATCATTTTTTTCTGTGTAACGGAACCGTTTGATCTGAGCTCTCTTTTGATATGATCGATTTAAGATTATTAAACACAATATTTTATGTTGTGAATTTATAGTCTGAGATATTTTTATGATAAAACTTACCGTATTGCTGAAAATCACAAAAAATCTCAAAATAATCTTATTTTTGACCTTTGACGTTGAATAGAATTTTTTCCATACAGGGGAAAGATGGGGAACTTTGAAATTTTATTTATAACTAGCTGACCGGGCAAACGTTGTTTTGACACAAATAAAAAAAAAGAAAAAAAAATAGATGTTAGCCGATTCTCAGACCTACCCGATATGCACCCAAAATTTCATACAAATCGGTCCAGTCGTTTCGGAAGAGTACGGTAACCTTAGATGAAAGCAAAGGTAACTATCATTGTGACACGAGAATTTTATATATAAGATTTATTTATCTAGGTTACATTGAAATGTTGCATGCTAACTTGCTAAGTTCGTGTCACGTATGAGCCATGTTTACACGGCCTGAAAGGCGCGTTGATAACCGTGTGTAAGGAAAGCTACAGGCTTAAGACAGTAGACACTAGACAGCAAATAATACTCTTGCTAAATATTAGATAAAAACTCAACCAGGTTGTATAAAGGTTATTCACAGTCGGTCATTAAAAACTCTATTTTATCGCTATAAATTTATATGTTTTAAAGTGTTATGCATACCAGTTTTGTGATAATTTAATATTTATTTTTATATTATAGAAGTCTTTTAAGTTTGAAACTGCAATTCGTTTCTTAGAATCAAGATGGCCTGATTCTAATTGTAATGTCAGTTAGTTATTTCATTTAGGAGCTAGTGTAAATAAGTTAGTGTTATAATAACTGTTTATAAGCAATTTATTTATTTAAAACTACAATTTTATCGAATCAAAATGTATGTTCAGAAATCGACGTTCTGATTTATGAACTATTTGGCGATTGACATTCATCTTAACTAAGCACGCAATTTGATCCTTGGACAAATTGTGTTACATGGGGACTAAGTGACTGTAAATTATGTTGTGGATACGAATGACATCACACTCAAATTCTGTTCTTATATTGGCGCAGTGCTATTATTTTGTTACACTTTGACGGATTGAGTCCTGCCAATTAGAACATATTCTAAATATGAAGTAGTCATGTAACGGTAGCTACATCTTGTGACGTTGACCGCTCACTGTCCATCTATAACGGCATTGCCATCATCAGAAACATCATCATCTGCGTTTTCTAAAGCTACGTAGTTGCCATCTATTGTATGTCGGCTTCACCAGTAGAGAAGTAATATATAAATAATGTTAATTATTTGTTTGGGCGATGGCTTCATTGAAATCGTCTACCCACACAACATTCTTAATTGTACGGCATCTCATGTTTTGTTGCTGTAAAAACTTGAACAATGTCCCCAGCTTATGTTAAATAATATTTCTTAATGCTTCTGGATTTAGAAATATTATTTAACATTAGCTGTCTATAATGGTGCTTTCACAATTTTCATTGCAAGTTACCGAATGATAACCATTTAGAAGAGACATTTTTTATACTTTGTTTAACTAAAAAAACATCAAAATTCTTTTTTAACCAAGTAAAAGAAGAGGTTATCAATCTGCCTGTTTTTTTAAGTTGACGTTAATTATAAGCTAATTAGTTATTCGTGGTTGCGTTATGCGTGTACCTAATTAAGTATTAAACCCAGTTCTAATTAAAATTTGTGTAATACCTATATTAGTTATTTCGGTGACTGTTGGTGGTTGGAATACCGAATAATCTTATTACTTATTTGATTTTTCATAGAAATTGGATAGACGTTAGAAATTTTCATAAGTGATTATTTCATAGATTATGACGCATTCGCAAATCTTTACATGAACATTGGCGGGTGGTACGTAAAGACTGAATTTTCAAAAATAACTTGCGACTCACACTGTTCAAGGTAAGGACGTAGCGTAACCCAAATATATTCTAAAACAAAATCAAGGCCTTTACCAGACACGGCGCAACTATTAAATAAGATATTTATAAACAAAAATAAAAAAAACAAAGGTTATATTTAAAAATGATGTCAGTTATTTACCTTGTATGAGAGGTTCAAACCAATAAAGTAAATCACTGCTTATCACTGTTTACCACTTGTTAATCACTTGGACAATGTGAATGATCACCGGGAATCTGTCGTGCTCGTAAGTAGTGAGTTTGTCCGCGGCAGTACGCGATGTGACTGTTCGATCGCCAGAGATCGTCTGAAGGAGTCACGCTCGCGACTGTATGCAGGGCCCGTCAGCCGGCTGACGCACGCTGATGATGACAACACTAATCATACCGTTTTCTTAGATTGGATTCATTAGGTTATTAAGCAATATAACTAAATAAGTATAACAGTAGGTAGATAATGTTAGTATTTTACGTCTGTGGCAGAAAATGGTTGGGTAGGTAAGAAACAATTTTAGATATTGCAGAATTTGATGGACATAATCATTGAAATATTAGAGAGTTCAGAGTAGTGTTTTTGTTAAGGTTGGTGTTTGGCTGAAGCAAATATTTAAAACGTTGCATTCACAGAACTTATAAAAAAGTGAAATGACAACAAATAAACTTCAGTCATCTGACAAGACAAAATGTACAAAATAAAGTTATAAATCATTCAAAATCAGTAAGTTTACGTAAAATGTCTTCAAAATTTACATAATAACAAAATCTTCGGTTTAATCAAAATGATAAACATACTATCGTACGTGGGCATGAACATGCAGTCCGAAGTTTGTTTGTGGTGCCTGCTGGGGCTCGTGCGAACCATCTTCGACGCCACGCTCTTCAAAGTGAACGCCAACCTAAAGCAGGTGCCGTGCCGCCGACGCGACGACAGATTTATTAAATAATCCTATCAGAATATATAAATTAAGTAGAAGCAGAGCCGCCTACTGTTGACACACATGTGTGTTGTAGGAGTGGGAGTATCTCTATGTTGTGAGATTATCTTTATACCTATATGAATGAATGTGAACATATTAGGTAGACAAAAGTACGTACTTTATACCTATCTATATAAATAAGAACAGATCTCAGTTTAGCAGGTTATCTTCCCATGTACAATTGTACAGGCATCATTTTCTTAAGATTTGTTAATTTAACGAATCTATCATCAACAACATTACTAAAAACTAAGTATTTTCTTTCAGCTGTGGAGCAATGGATGTTCTTGAATATATTAGGTTGGGGAAAAAGATTTTTTGCATTTTATATAAAAATTCAGGTTTTGTTATAAAGTTTATTTATATTTGACTAAATTATGTAGGTGCCATTTTGTTGGATAACTTTTTGACATCTTGTAGATAGGGACGTGATCCCATTGCTATAAAAATTTTGGGGCTTCTGATCAAAAAACTGCGACAAGTGGTTTTGGCAGTCCCCTTGTGATGTTAACCTGAGACTGCCTAAGGAATTCTGCAGAGACCGCAACAGGTGAAAATCTGAAGGTACAAGGTCAGAACTATACGGCGGATGCATTAACACCTCCCAGCCAAACTTTCGTAATTTTTGCTGAGTGGCTAAAGGTGTGTGAGGTCTAGCGTTATCATAGTGAAACCCCCCCCATTCTGTTTATTAATTCCAGCCGCTTTCTCTCAACTTTTTGCTTTAATCTCATCAGTTGTTCGCAGTACAGTTCAGAATCGATTGTCCTGGCTGGCGGTAACAGCTCATAATGAATAATGCCCTTCCAATCTCACCATACACATAGCATCACCTTGTTGCGAGTTAACCCGGGCTTCGCCACAGCCTGACCGGCCTTTGACCACGATCTTTTTCGCACGTTCTTGTCGTATGTGATCCACTTTTCATCTCCAGTTAACAGCTTCTTCAAAAATGATTCGGTTTCATTACGTCGTAATAAAGAATCACAAATGAGTATACGGTTCATTAAGTTTCTTTCTGTGAGCTCATGAGGCACCCAAATATCGAGCTTTTTTGTGTACCCAGCTTTTTCAAATGCGCCAAAACCGTTTTGTGATCAATTCCCAGTTCTCCAGCTACATCGTAACTACTAAAATGCCGATCTTGCTCCACTTTTTAAAAAATGGCATCAATTTTGTCCGTAACAGGGTGACCAGAGCGACGTGCATCTTTGATATCAAAATTTCCGGATTGAAAACGCTTAAACCAAATTTGCGCTACTCTCACAGATACTACTGCATTAGGTCCATAAACATCACAATTTATTTTCGCCACTTGGTTGCATTTTTACCTTTTTTGTAGTAAAATTTTAAAATTTATCAAATTTCTTCATTAGATTCCCTCATTTTAACAATAAGAAAAACTAATTTGAATTTGGAATTGTCTTGTTTAAAATAAAAACATTGATACCAAAACCAGCCAGATACAAATTGTATTGTATATAGCCAAAGAGATTTTATTACAAGTTCAGTATTACTATATGCGAAAAGACTTTTTTCCCCAACCTATTAGGTACATCCAGATTTAAAAATATCCCTCCATATTTTTTGCGGGATAATTCAAATTATCGTGTCTCAATGAATAATGGATCTGCGCCGTGGACATTTTCGAGGTATGATTTTTTACGATTTCAAGTGTACCCTGAAACCGGATGAATCGTACGATAAGACTTCAAATGGCATTTATGGATGAAGGCCTTTCCAAGGCAACCGTGTATCGGTATACCGAATTTAAGCGAGGTCAACTAACTTTGGAGGATGAAGAAAGAAGTGGTCAGCCTTTGGTGGCTGTTGCGGGAGAAAACATGGTAGCAGTGAAAATTTTATTACAATAAAATAGGCGAATTACACATCAGGAGTTTCAGCATATCCTGCAGAATGGATCAGGAAGCGTTCACGAGATTATACACGCGCATCGTCGAGTGAGAAGTATAGTTTCACGATGGGTGCCGCACAACTTTACCGATGCTCAAAAGCAAGCCCGGGTGAAAAGGTACCATGATATAACAATCAAATTTGAAGCAGGCTCGTCTCGGCGTGTTTACGACATCATTATAGGTCCTGGATTCCTGTAGTCCTGGATTTATCAATACGATCCAGAAACGAAGCACCAGTTGCAGTTTGGGTGCATTAACGCCGAATGGTATACTACCAAATGCTTGTCCAAAGTTTTCTCTGTTGTGAGCAACAAGCGATCAAACACAGGGCTCCGCTGGCTATTTTTCCAACACTATAAAGTGTATAACAACTAATTTCGGAAGTCGGTGTCTTTGGTATTGTATTTTCGTTTTTTTGTCACCAACTTTCGAAATTAGTTATTTCACTTTGTAGTTCTTTAGAAGTCGTTTTTTTTTTTTTTGTAAAATCCTTCTATTTTACACTTTTTAGTTGCGAAACGGACTGGTATCCTGCTGCATCCGGTCAGATTTACCCCATCATAGTTGGGAAAAGGCTAGCAAGCAAACGAGACAATTTCGTTTACTTGAGTTATTGCCCGTAATTTTGGTTTAAAAACCAAACTACTGAACTGATTTTGATAAAATTTCTATGGTACTAAACTGAAAGTATATCTTTTCCCATTAAAGAAGAATCATTGAAATCGTTTGGCGTGATATTGCGTTATTCGTCCACTTGTCACGCATGTACTTGATTCAAATTTAAGACTTATACGGTTTTCTTATGGATGTCATTGTCAAAACAGGACCAAATTGAAATGGGACCAAATGGGAAGCACCAGCTTTCGAATTAAAAAAGAATTATCCAAATCCGTTCAGCCAGGCGAGAGTCATGAGGCAACAAACATGAAAAAAAAATACAGTCGAATTGATAACCTCTTCCTTTTTTTGAAGTCGGTTAAAAAGTGTTTCGAAAACTGGTTCAGACGCATGAAAGTTTGAATAGAGGCTGGGACTTTTTTTTTTAATAGACAAACGTTTTCATAGTACCCGCCTACTTTGAAAACATTTAATTAAAAGAATTACCTTTAAGGATCCTTTTTTATTTGCGCAAAACATTTTGAGTGTCCCACGTTTATTGAATTTATTTAATCACCATGCCCAACTTCAGTGGGATCCACATCATAGATAAATTGTCAAAGAAGCTAAGCATGACCTGTTAGAAAAACCGTCATAGTGTAATGTAGTAATATTTTTTCTCTGTTCCGTTAGTTTTGTCATGGTCTGGCAGTTTGAGTAATTTATGTGGCCTACTCAAATTTCCTTTTTTGGTACTGTTCGTCGAATCATTGAGCTTAAATTTTGAGTTGAGCTGTACGATGTTTGACAAATGCGTGCACTGACTGGACAGGACCTCCCAATCTGTGTGGTTCTTTCCTCAAAAGACCAGCTCAGACATCGATCTACATGGTATTCGTATGAATTGACAAAGATTATGACTGGACTTTAAAAGACTGACCTCTTTTTTTTAGACTGACCTCTGTATTTGCTTCGAACTTTCTTCTCAGACTAATCAGATAGGAAACGCCGACCTCATTTCGATTAAAAAAGGAGTGGTCTGTAAAGTCGGTTTACGGACGATAGTTTTACATGATAACCTCATAAAAAAACATTGATGAATAGGTTGTGTGCTGCCGCTGTCTCTCTTCTACTCGCGCATCGACCGATGGAGTGGGAGAGAGATAGCTCTCATTGCTTGTTCCGCGCTCTAGCTTGCACGTTAGGCTCAGGCGGAACGCGACAATGTGTCATGCTTTTTCGTGAGTGCAGCCGGCGTTCATCGATTTACAAAAATGAATGACGTGTAAAAGTATTTGAACAAACCTACTGACAAAATAAAATCATTTATCAATTACATATACTTCAAACTATCGTCTCAGATATTCGTATATTTATATTTATATTATAGCATTATGGAACTATCGAATCGTCTGAAGCAATATAGCAACAATTAAGTGTCGTCTGACACCTTCAAGGTCGGGCCTGCGGGCGGCGAGCAATGGGTAGCTCGCTGCCCGGTAAGGACCAGGCCTGGGTCGACGGCGCGTCGTGTTCCGCGCGCGCTCAAAGAGATGCAGTCAGCATAGCGTGGGGTCCATAAGGACCGATGCCTGCCCCAGGGCCGTAGAGCGTACCAAAGAGTAACCGGGGTCCCTGGGGCGCATAGGCAGGTGAAGGAACAGGGGGTGGGTTTTAGTCAGTAAAAGTCTGACACGCCCTTCCGCTCCGCCCAGAGCGGGAGAGGTCATTTGAT
>VKGM01006392.1:4491-15708 GCA_007844875.1 Busseola fusca | reverse complement strand
TTATTAGGTCTGAAGACATAATACTACGTAAATAGAATGTTCAAAGAATTTTAGTGATCATGACACTTTACTTTTATATTTGCGTTTCGAGTACATCCTCGAAGCGCCTAAAACATAATTTACTTTTATATTTGCGTTTCGAGTACATCCTCGAAGCGCCTAAAACATAATTTCTGGTTAAAGCCAAGGTGAACAGTAGTAATCCGCTCGAAACAAACAGTATATATTACTTCATTAAATCATAAAACACTAGGTTTATACTTGTACGTATTTCATTTCAGTGTACCATTTGACCTCCAACTACGGACGATTGATACTGGCCATTAATCATAGTGCCCGACTTACTGGGTCACTTCGTACAGTCAATATTGAAGTAGCGAACATTAACTAAGAATAAATACCTTAATTTCACATTGTTATGGAAAAACATGATAATTCCAATGAAGTTAACAATACGTAAAATGTTGACATGAATAAAAATGGACAAAATAATGTTCAGTTTATTGGCAAAGACAATGTTTTATATGAGTTAGAGAGGGAGAGGGTGAGAGGGATTTTCGAGGATTACAATATTATGATCAGTAATTAATTGATGGATAAACCTCTGTAATGGCAAGTCATCTATCATATCACTGCTACTTTTCATTATCATTGAACAAAAGAAAAGCAATACGAACGAACGATTCGCAAAGAGAAGGAAATTATTATTCTAACAATAACAAAATCATCGAGATAAACAAAGTGTTTCATCAAACAATCGTTCTTTTATTTATTACAGTACCGTGTGTAACATCGAGAACACGGCTTCCCTTTTTTGTTACACTCTTTTGTCAACTGAATGTACTTGTAATTTAAATCTACCACGCGATAGTAACTACTACTACAAGAGATTTTTTTATTGAACATACAATTAATCCAATTAACTTATTGCTTCTGAAAACACATTCTTCTTTTTCTTCTTCTCAGCCTATAGAGGTCCACTGCTCGACAAAGGCCTCCCCCAAAGCTTTCCACAACGACCGGTTTTGCGCTGCACGCATGCATCGGCTTCCCGCACATTATGTTCAAATTATTGTCAAGCAATTGACAATAATTTGAACATAATGTGCGGCACTGGTTTTATTTTCGTAAGTTAGGACCTGAATGTGGTTAATGTTCCAATACTCGTATTCATTGTAATTACTGTGATCGATGCTCTAGTTAGTTGTCGTTTGATACATTAGTTAGTGGTAGCACCAATTTAATGTAAAACCTAATAAAATGCTTCGTATATGCCACACACTGAATACAATAATATTATATTCAGTAAAAAAATAACACATGTCAGTGCTAATGCCTACTTTTCAAATTCAGCTTTATCAAAAACGTGATTTTCATTTCTTTGAGCAGCCTAAATAGATCATCCGGCCTTTTATGCGAGCTTTATCCGACCATTAGGTGACCGGGTTTTCAGTCAAGGAAAGCCCTTTGAAAATATTATAACTCGCGCGGGAAACATGTGATATAGCTGGATATTCATACAGGCAGAGTATAGCAGGCGGTACGCAATCAGTGTGCGAAGTGGTAAACCTTTTTTATATTTGGCGAGCGTACGTGCCGGCCACACGCAGCGTGGGCCGCGCGCGCCGCCTGCCGCGTGCTCCGCCTGCCGCGCGCGCCGCCTGCCGCGTGCTCCGCCTCCGCCTGCCCGCTCTACGCCGCGCTGCTACTTCGTTTTCACGTACAATACATGTATTTATTGCTTGCGGTGGGTATAAAACTTGACCTCCAATCGAGTGTCACTGGCCCCATCGGTGGGTGGTAATAATGTGTCTATTTGCTTCCCACTTCGGCCATTACAGGTCATAGATCAGGTAAATAGGGACTTTTGAACAACTTATTGTTATAAAGAAAAAAGTTAAAAAAAAAAATATCTTGTAGGGATTTCTTTCTTGCACCCAATCCTTATAATCGTTACAAATGCTGTTATCGGTCGCATAGTTACATATAATTCAATATTCATGCCACCTCGTTCCGAAGCCAGTTGAACAATATCTGCGCACACAAAAACTTGTAGTTGTAATGATTGTTTCAAACATCGTGTTAGTTGTTCATTACTAAGTAGTTAAAAGTTATGCTTTGTCCACGACAGTTGTAAAATTCTATGTTAAACTTGACAAAAGGTTATTAAATAATTTCCGACCACTTCGGCGCCGTTCCGTTCGTTATAATTATGGGGACTCAGTTTTCTGGGAAAAGTAAATTAATATATACATTTGTCGTACTGTTAGAATTATTTCCTTCATTGATTGATATATACAGAAGTTTTGTGGAGTTATAAATTAATAGTCAGGAAATTGTATCGACGTCGACTTTTGATTGGGGATGTTCGTGGTAGGAGCTTTGACTTTCGGTGTTATATTATTTTTTTTATCACAACGGCTAAAATATTGTTGAGTCAATGCAAATCTAAATTAAATATTTAAATTCAATTTATTTAAAATTATGAATGTAAGTTTTTTATTTAAATGGTTTAGTAACAGAAAACTAATCATACCTACGTTTGCCAAAGCCAAACTGTAGAAATCAAGTGAGAACTAAGTTTTGCTCGTGAAGCTCATTCAGTTTTTACCGTCATTGAGCCAACTCATTACTGAAGCTGCTTAGAGTTTAATTCAAAGAATCTAATGGAAAAATGTTTCCTACAAACTGGGATATAATTTAATTAGTTTCTGATTAAAGTCAATAATTTTGTTTTTCATTGTCCATATTGACGTCTACGACACACCTACATTATTTACCCCCGATCATTGATTAAAAACAATACCAATTTTACGTAATTATTCTAGTAAAAAAAACTGTATGTTGTTACAATTCATTTCCAATATCGCGCGATCGTTTAAAGCTGATACAATTAATAGATAAAGAAATATCGGCAAATATTGCCGCCAGCTCTACAGCGCCACAGCCCGCAGCCCCACAGGGCGGCAGGCGCGCGACGTTTGGACACAATCGAGGCTCGGCTCGCAAAAATTGTGTAGTTGAAATAAATTGGACATTTTATTTTGACTGTTACCGACATCGAATATGACAAATAATGTATTAATTTCTCATTGCGGTCGTTTTAATGCAATGTTGATCGCTTCAAGCGATGGAAAGTTTTACGTTTTCGGTAATTATGGAAAATGTATACACAGTTTTGATTTCAATTTCGAGTTGTTAATAAGATCAAGCAATTTTGTATTTGACGAAAAACAACTTAATTGTTTTAATGGCTTATAATTATGTTCATTAAACATAATATTAAGCTGACTTTTGACTTTTGTATGCATGTAAATCTAGTTCCAAATATAATGCAGATGTCAAGGCGTAGGAAAACCGCAAAACTATAAATTACGAACTAAACTGAACTAGGCACATCTATCATAATTGAAGACGATGAAACGTTAAACGATGAAATCCGCAATATTGGCAACAAAGCGTCCTAGACTCGTAGATCATTACCGCGGCCGGTAAAACTGTTAATTTATGTATTCCGTGCGGATGATCGGCTGTCGGCCGCTAATTGACTGGGATGTCCGTGAGTAATACCCGCTGTAATCACCTTATAATTGTACGCTAACGATAAATGCCCTCTTTTGTGACTATTTACTATTGATTTTTGCTATTCGTTAGCATATGGATTGCGTGTGAGTGGGTAAGTGAAAGTGTCTTTGATTTATTCTGGTTTCATCTTTGTCATTTACGTTTGTATGTAAAGAAGGGTGGTATAGGTACTCTGCCGAGTAACATAAGTTTTAATAAGTAAACATTCCATGTCACGTCCGGCCATGACGTTGTCTCTAAGCCAAGTGCTTAGAGCTATAAAAGAGCGATAAAGTCAGCTCTCGTCCAGTAAATTCTTCCTGAAGAGACCCGAACGATATAAAAGTGCGTTTAATTACACTCCACTGACACGTAACCACCATTATTAACACTAAGGAGCTCATACAGATAAACGGGACATTCATCCCGTGCGTCACTCGCCGCGCCGCGACAAGGACACCGCACTTGGGCGCCACACAACGTACATTGTTCCTCAAGCAATTGTAACAACAACCGGGATGCTCACACAACGAGCAATGTGGTTTGTTTAAAACAATAGAGTAGAATGTCAGGGGACGTGTAAGTAGCTGGCGTCTTCATGAGGCTCGAGCGGTGGAAGTAACAATATAATGTCGTCCGCACTTGTGTGTGTGTGGTCCATTACTTGCTGTAACCCGGTGTCAGTCATGAGAATTCAATGCGAGTACGCAATGGACGATGTGTTAGGCGTATAGATTATAGTTGCGAGTTTTAATGTGGGACCCGGAAACGGGCACGTCTCCCGATTGTGGTAAATAGTTTCATGGAGGATGCTCGCACAGACGAGGTCTCTAGCTATTATGTACGCCTTTAGATCCCGAGTCTTAAAAGCAGCGCTTTAACACTGTTAAGGTTATGCTGGACTAAAACAAAATCGCACGCACCGGCAACCTTGGAAGCTTTAATATTAGTAGTCTGAATAAACAGCTTCGGTTTAGAAGATTTTACGACGTTTACTGGTTATTCAAGTATATAATTAGACTAAACCTAAAAAATTAATTAGCTAGTACCTGAAACTTCCATGCCATCTTTAAGCATGGGTAGTCACTGAAGAAAAAAAGAAAGAAAACAAGCAACTCTTTTCCGATGATCGTAATCGATTCCCGTATGTTGCTAAACTGAAACACCATCGAAATAGCTGCACAAACAGTGCGCTGTGCACGCGACTGATATCATAATCGAGAAGAGAGCCAACGAGTTCAACGAAACGATTTCCGAATGAACTTCACTTATCGGGTGCATCACCATTTCCGGGAAGCCTGTTCCGAACTGAAGCTCAGTATGTGAGAAGTTTTACTGTGCTTAAAGGTATACTGAGAATTGAATGGTAACATTATACAGGGGAAATGTTTATGCTCACTTTACCAAAAGTTTCTGGTCTTAATATAAAATGTATTAATCCTCAGTGTAAGTTCGCTGTCTATCTATGCTATTGTGTTTTTGAAAGGAACTTTAAACCTTTTTAATTAAACTCTTAACATACATATTTAACTTATGTCTTGCGTGTGGAAAGTTTCCAAATATGTTAAAAGACATGGTTGTTATACCAGTGTTCAAGTCGGGGTGACTACTATGGCTAAAATCCTCGATAAACTAATTAGCATTATTTATAGGTAATAATCAATTTGGTTTTAGAAAGAACAAATTAATAATAGATGCGGTTGAATATCTAGTTACCAATGCAGCCTTTTATATCATATATATTGTTTTAAATGTGAAATAACGTTATAAGTTGACAGCTTTCGTGTAAAAGTTATTTTTTATTTTTTAGCACATTCAAATAAAAGCTTGTTTTTAAAAAGTTTTTTTACGTTTTTGTTATTCGCTGGAGTTTTCCTTCTACTGGATAGGTTGAAAATCAATGCTTTTGACACTTATCTTACCATATTATACAAGTCAAAGTTAACGAACCGATTCAAACAGACTCGAACCAATAAAACCTCAATATCATAATCGACGACTCCAAAAACCCCAGAACACCAAAATTCCAGATAGATTGGAGCTATGGAATTAAACCAACATCTTGTTTTTCATTTGATACGGTACCGATATTATAGGCAAGCACTAAAAACTTACTCCGCCATACTGGTTTAGATTGACGTCATTTTATTTTTTGACTTATTCTCAGCGAGCCCTTTCATTTGGTACCTAGGACTGAATTTAAAAATAAAATCCGCCATCTTTGGTGTTCCACCACATAAGATTTAGAATTCAAATTCAAAAATTTTTATTTCACATAAACCAACATGGGTACTTATGAAACGTCAGAAGCTAGGTGCACGGTTCCAAATGGTCGTTTCCTATGGAGAAGATCCGGCAAGAAACTCCACGCATACTCTTTTAAAAATAAAAAATTCTTTTACAATGTTTTCAAATTATAGTGGATATGGGAGAACAGCATAGGCCTGTTCAACCAGTACCAGGTACTTAATAAAATAATAAATGGTCTAGAGGTTTAAAGTCTACAAGGCCTACAAAGTCCTCCCATTTACAAAATATGGAAGAATCTACCAAAAGAATAGATAAAATATCAAAATCTAGTGGTACATATGTACATCCTAATCTAAGAGCAGTTAATAGACATTTACGCAGTTAAGCCGTTAATGAGATGCCAGGGAAGCCACATATGCAGAAGGAATCATTGCCAAACTACCTTGTCCTCAACGTAGTCTTTAATCTTATAATAGGTTTTGAACTTTCCATCGCTAAGTTCTGTAATCGGCATTGGCAACTTGTAATAAAAGCGGATGCTGTTTATAAGAAATGACTTGCTAGTTTTAGTTAATCTAAATTTAGGCATCACAATTTAATTTTTACTACGTGTATTTATTAGGGTGTCCCAAAAAAATCAAAGTTATTTTTCTTAACGCATACCCTCTTATTTTGTTAAAATGGTGTTAAAACAAGTGTAAACCAAATTTGGTGTAGGTAGGATTACGATAACCCGTGCCGACTTGCATCGGAACTTTTCAATACTTGCTAACTACGGCCGGCGCGCTCGAACGTTCGATGTGCAATAAGATAAGGTACAAATTCTTTGTTGTGATACTACAGCATCAAACACAGGCCGTATTAATGGCGCTTGTGTATTTCTTGAACAGAAACTTGATTGAGAATTGCTAATTTTTGCCTGCCGCCATCACATAATATATGAGCTAATATTAAAAAGCGTATGTGAAGGAAAAATCAGTCAAGTCACAACAAACCCGGATATTCCGCTTTTCAAAAAGTTCCGTGATAACTGGAAGAGTGTCAATCCGAAAGAAATACAGTGCTATAAAGATAAACTAGACTTGCATCCCACTGTTGTTGAAATAAAAAACTTGATCAAATTTTATAAGTCTGAATTGACCAAAGATATAGTCCGAGATGACTTTCGTTAACTAATTGAACTCTCAGTGATATTTTTAGGCGGAGATATAAATCGAAAATTTAAAATCCGACCTTCAGGTGCCATGCACCAAGCTAGGTGGATGGCAAGGGCAATTTATGCACTGAACATAGCACTTCTTAGCGCGCAAGTGAAGATGAACAAGGATAAGGTGGCATTGTTTGATGTTTGTTTGTTTGTCTTGACATCCTACGTTAAGCCGTGGCTGCAATGTATTTTAGCTGTAAAAGCACCTTATCAGGATTTGTGCTTTTTGAAATCTATGAAGACTTATGAAAAAATCGATTCAAACATCTCAAAAGCAGCTTTTCAGAAATTAAGCCAGCATCTATGGTATTTAACCGATGAAATAGCTGCCTTATCATTATTTGATGACGACGTAGACCAAGGAATAAAATTGGTTGAAAATTTTACCAAAGATAATCTATCATCCTATGGCAAACGCTACATCCCATCCAAAGAAGAACTATGTGGATCATTGTATGGTAAGTTGTATTAATTAATATTATTTCTTTTACATTAATTATATTTAAATAAATTACTAATTTTCTTTAATTATTTATTTCGGACAAAAACATTTACAACTTCGTATCAGTCAAAAGTAATGCGTTGTTCACCCGTCTTCAAACTGATGACAGTTTTCTAAACGAAGAACCGTCTTTATGGTCAAATAACGCTTCCTTTCAAGATGCCAAGAAGAAGATTTCAGTGTTGAGGGCAGTCAACAATACAGCTGAAAGAGCGGTCAAGATGATGCAAGAACTTCACGGTTTAATTACAGTTGAAGAGGAACAAAAGCAATTTTTAATACGCTGCGTACAAGAACACAGGAAGAATTATTATCCAGACTGTAAAAAACAAACCTTAAAAAGAAAATGGTAGAATAATGTGTTTTTTGTATAATATTAAATATTAATACGTTTTGGGTATATTATAGTTGTATTTACCATATAAACTCGAACTTCAAAAATTCATCCATATAAACTCAGTACAAAAATTTTTATTTATGTTTGGCATCAAGTCGGCACGGGTTACCGTGATTCAATCGTTATAATATTTATTATTTATGCTAATTAGGTCATTTAGAAAAAAAATAGAGGGTATGCGTTTTTATTTTCGAGAAAAAAAAATCCTGCCTTATGTCTTGGGACACCCTACCCTCCATGTCTCAGAAAGCATGTTAAGCCTAGTTAGTCCCATCTGTCATTTGTAGATCTTTGATAGTTGTTACGGTCAGTCAGAATCCCAAGTCTGACAACCAGTCTTACCAAGGGGAATTGTGTTATCCAGTAATTAGGTTGTGAAGGTTAGATAGGGAGTCAGTTAGACTAGAAGCTGACCCAAATATAATTGGAAAAAAGCTAGGCAGACGATGAGTTTATTTATACTCTCATCAGTTATTTTCGGAATGGACTATACCTACTTATTTCACATTTTAAATTACCTTAATTTTATTAATTGAAAAAAAAATAAAAAAAAAAAAAGAAATTGTCACATTTGTTTTCTGTAATTTATATGGTGTACATAATAAAGAGTATTCTATTCTGTCATTATTATTACATTTAAATTTCTGGATATTAATACTCACAGTAAGTACAGCATCCATATCAATTGTCAGTCTATCAAACACCTGGAACAGCGCTCCCATTACTGATTGAGGTACCTTCAGATCAGGAGCTGTCAATGGGTAGTCCGGAAAAGCCTCATTCCAGGTGCTTATAAAGTTCTCTATTTTAGAGGCTAGTGCTGTAATGGTAATAAAAAATAATTTGAAACTCGCAGAAAATATGTGTGTACCTACTACTCACCCACATAAGGTACAAAAGGGGACTATGCCTGTAGATGTAATCAATCACTGAAATGTTCAGAACTTGAGTTAGGAACCAGTTTCTGGTTTTGTTTCCAATTATGCAAGATGAGGGGCTACATTGCAAATGTTTTAATGCTCCTACAAAAAACCCCTAAAGCTATTGACTGTTATCTGTACTGAATATAGTAAACAAATTCGAATAGGCGAGCATTTTATGCAAGGTAAATCATACATACTTCTTTCCATTGTGAGTTTTGATTGAATGAATTCGGAACAATAAAGTGAATTTCACTGTACACAAATTAATATCCCGTATCCGTTTTTCCCTGTTGTTTGAAGAAAACCCTCTAAATACTTGCAACCAAAGAATATATTTCTCAACAAACAATAAAATTCACAAGCAAACAATTCAAAAATTCAAAATCCACCGGATCGTCGAACTGTCAAACTTAGTGCTTATACCAAAGAGTATAAGAATATAATATACTCATCTATGGTCAAACTTAAAACCAAAGTGTATAAAAAATATATCGTCTGGAAATATGAAAAATGTCACAAAACTATGTTTTATTCAAAAATTGGTTACGGTTCTCTGTCTACAATCCACAGCATCTTTATTAGGAACCTATTTATTACGAGATGTTTTTGACATTGTTAGAATGCATGATTCATATTCCTAAGTAGCAAAGACTGAAAATAAATGATCAACGTACACGTATCGCAAGTTTCACATATTACGGAACGTAACATGTTGACGTTGTCAATTTGTCATATAAACGTCACCCGCGAGTCGATTGTCGACGATTTCTCGGCACGTCCGAAAATATTTTTCTTTTAAAATTGCAGTTGTTATGTGCTGATATAAATAAGAAAAATGAGGATCACTAATGTGAGAAGGGGCCGGATCATCCGTATGGCATCAGCCTGCGGGATTTTATTAGTTTTGTTATACGCTTTGCATAAGTGGTCCACGGATAACGTTGCCTCTGAATCCGATGTTGGATTACCTTCGGACTCCCATGCCGCATATTTTAAGTCCCACCACGATGTTTACCCGACTTTGAAGACAGGTAACAAATTTTATTGCCTTAAAAATGCTGTTTTTTGGTGCTAATAGATGTTCATAATAAGTACTGTTATGTGGCCCATAGGCCCGGCGTATTGATGCCATAGAGTTCACAGTGTTTTTGTTACGTCAATACGTGTTTTGTGCACTGTATGTTTCGATGTTTCGTTGTATTCTCAGCTGTGTCGCAAACTATTGTTGAAAACCATTTGTATTTGCTTTCTATTGTAATTGAACTACTTATGACGGTTTTATTGTATTAGAAAACTACATAGCAGCAAATATTTGTTTTTAGTTCTTCAGTTAATTGATTTATTTGATTTTACATAGATTTAATCAATATATTTTGTTAATTCTAATCCAAAATTCATGGAGATATAATCTGAGATAGTTATCCATCACCCCTCATTGATAAAAGTCAATTAAAAACTTTGTATGTTAAAATGTCATCAACAGATTAGATCATTATATTTTTCTAAGTGGATTGAAATATCACAATTTCCAACTCTGAAACTCTGATCTCTCTAACACAATCTTCCTGCTGTATTCATGTATATTACATATAAACAAATATCATCTCTTGTATTCTCATATATAAGGCTAGAGTGAATAGGCTCATAATAAACTAGTGCACTTTACCATCAACAATTGCATCACTGCTTACCAACAGGCAGGATCACAGTCAAGCACTAGTTTATAACATTAAAAAAAATTATATACATTTGAGATTCATATACATTTGATTTTGAATATTGATGTTTAGATAAAAACAGTTGTTCAGGGGAAGTGCCAGGATATCCAGTAAAATTAAAATTTTCTGTTTTTTTTTATCTAATTTGTAGGTCTTCCAACCCTGTTGATTGACTTTTCGTGAAATAGTAGAATAGAATACTCTTTATTATTTACACCATATAATAGTAATTCAATATGGTTATATATGTATATAACTTATTAACCGTCTATGTTTGTCATTGTGGGTAGAACCTCGATTAGGCTAGCACAGGGGCATAGGGAATGGCACTTGATAAGAGAGGCCTATGCTCAGAAGTGGTGAAGTCAGGCTGTTGATGAAGATGATATACGTATATGTATAACTTAGAGGGTCGTATTGATGATTTCAAGGATCATAATCCTGTAAATCATCATCTCCCTATCCTTCCCCAATGATGTTGGGGTCGGCTTCCAGTCTAACCGGATGCAGCTGAACACCAGTACTTTACTTGGAGCAACTGCCTATCTGACCTTCTCAACCCAGTTAAATAGTTAAATAATAAAGAGGTGGCTTGTTTAGGTGCCACTAAACAAGCCACCTATTTTCTTTTTTTTAGTAAGCAGTAAGATAAAACA
>VKGM01006369.1:0-10053 GCA_007844875.1 Busseola fusca | reverse complement strand
GTAATCCACCACGCGGGCCCAGTGCGGGTTGGTAGATGTCACGTCTTCGAAGTTATTTGATTAAAAAAAAAAAAGTATTATTTTCACTTTAGACAGTTCAAAATCGTTATTATTTTAAAGAATATAAAAATAAAAAAAATAAAAAAAAATAAATAAAAAATAAATAAAAAAAATCAGCTGGGCGGATAGCCTTTTCGAGTTTTGTTTACATTGCGTTTTTTGTGTAATTAGCGAATTAATTAATTTTCAGTTTATAATTTTATTGAATTATAATATAATAACGATTTTGAACTCTCTGAAGTGAAAACAACTACATATTTTTTTTTTTAATTAGGAAATAACCGACGAAAAATTCCACCACCGGGGAGTCCAGAATCATGTACTGGATCCATGGTACTCGTTTGTGCGTCGATGTCAGATACACCCTGTATAGTAATGGGTTGATAGCTAACTAGCGTTTTTATCCGTGTTGCGGAAAAATACTATTAATCCCACTCGTACTCAACGAACACTGTATATTTTATCATTGATAAACATTACTGTTACTACGCGTTTCTGAATAAGAATAGAGACGTGATTTAATGATGCCAAATTTATTGTAAAAATCCACATTGCAGAGCTTAGATATCTGCTGAATTATACAAAGAATAAATCATCCATTAGGTTCTTTATTTTGAATCAATGCTGTTATCGAAAACATACGGGGGTATGCGGCGAGAACGCTAGTAGCTACCTAGGTATGAGGCGAAGGACGACATTACAAAAATGATCAAGCGTTACTCGAAACTCCTCATTAGCCCAATTTATATTTCGACGGTAACGCATGCAAGTCGCCAAACGTTGTGCAACGTTCATAACTGGGTTAAAAGTAGTATTGTTAAAACGATAACTGGGTCAAGTTTAGCCAAAATCGTGATCCGTTATTTACAATCATTGGTTTTCATGTTTACTGTACC
Organism: Busseola fusca; assembly: GCA_007844875.1. Taxonomy (NCBI): domain Eukaryota; kingdom Metazoa; phylum Arthropoda; class Insecta; order Lepidoptera; family Noctuidae; genus Busseola; species Busseola fusca. The sequence goes on along the minus strand of VKGM01006369.1, from coordinate 9,097 downwards.
GCGTTTGAATAAATAATTTTTTTCGGTTAACATTGAACTTTTCTGTGTTTAATGATAATGGTTTCGCAAGTGTTCATTACAGCTGTTAACGTTTACGTTGAACAAAATGTTATTGGGTCAAGTACACGAACAGTTCGGGTATTATCATTGCAACTTAGGATTAACGATGTTTGCAAGGATTATTCTAATCAGATCAATGTATAAATCTCCTTTTCTAAAAAAAACTGTAAGCTGTTTCGATTTGGATTCAGTACGTGCCGAATACTCAACGCTCCAGATCAGTTTCATTCATAATTTTTCCACATTAAATCAGATGACGTAATGTGGAAAACTTTACCATTTGAAAACGAAAACACCATTTAATTGATCCTAATCTTCTCATTTATGTTAGAATGAACGATAGTGAACGCTGATTTTAGTTGGAAATGCCAAATACCTACGTAAAGATGGGGCTCGTGGCTAAGTAAAAACAGCCGCACAGGTCGATCGATCAGGTTAAGGCTACGCTTGCCGCGGTTGGTCTATGGATGGGTGACCATCTTTACATTCCGAGACCCCTCCGTGCCTCTGAAAGCAAGTTAAGCCGTTGATCCCGGCTGTCATTCGTTGATCTTTGACGTTGTTACGGTTCGTCAGAAACCCGAAAGTCTGACCACCAGTCTTACCAAGGAGTATCGCATTATCCAGTAACTGAGTTGTGGAGATCAGATAGGCAGTTACTCCATGTAAAATATTGGTATTCAACTGAATCCGGTAAGACTGTATGCCGACCCCAACATAGTTGGGAAAAGGCTAGGCAGATGATGATGCCAAATTCGTAAAGATGAACTATAATTATCTATATTCGGTTTTTAATGATTCAGCATCATTACGTTTGAAATATCTGGCAGTGCCGAATACGTAATTGGTCACATTTGGCCGGATGTGTTCAGTCTCCCTGTAGTCTTTATTAAAGCGACTTTGACCATAGGAAATGAGATGTCAGCTATATAAACTTAATTTGCATGTGTAACAAAATATTTGGGGAAATTGCTCTGTTCAATTATCTTTTGAACTGGACATATGTATTAAGTCAGGCAGTAACACAATGAAAATTAATGGTTCTCGTTCCAAATTGGATGGCAACCAGTTTGGACGATACATGCTTAATTGGCTTCCAGCTATTTTTCAAGGTTGTGTTATGACGAGCCAATTACGAACTCGGTAAAATTCATGGATACTCGGGGTTTGTAAATTAAGATGAATTTCGTTACACGGTTTCACCGAGTAATCCTATATCCCTTCATTTATATCCGTACCTACATGAGTTTTGTTAGAGAGCGCGGAATGCTTTTGAGTAGGTAATAGATATTTTCTGTATTCGGCCTAAAAAAACAATCACGATCATTTACGTTTAAGTACTTTCCTTACTAGTCATAATAATGTGAGCTTTTTTTTGATGATACGAAAATAAAGTTAAGTAGCTGTGATGTTCACAATAGACAGAATAGATACCTACATTCATGAATGGATAACTTAAGTATTCTTACAAGAATACAATATATCTGAATACTACAGAGTATTCGGTTAAATTGAACGAAGCCGAGGTCCTTTTTATTGAAAGACATTTATAGTAGCCAATATATGATATCATTGTCAAGGAAAACTACATATCTGATGTATGATACTTTTGTGTTATATGAAATAGTTGTGCACGGGGTGCCCTTTGCTGTAAGTATGTATCCATGCTTCTTTAATTAGTAGTAAAATTGATTAAATTTCGTTAAGATAAAGGACCAAACTTAAAAAAAGATATTAATTAGATGCAAAACATTTCTCTGTGGTGGGCATAAAAATACGTCATTTTGATTACGTACATAGTTATCTGCAGTCTAAATTAAATAAAAAAAATCACCAAAAAATTAACTCGAAATTGTTAATTACTTACAACATGTTCACTGTATAGCTAAATATTACATTACTCGGTTCCCATAAATTTATTGAACAGCATGCAGCAGAATTCTATATTGATTCTGCTGTAGCGCTTTGACATTATTGCAAGTAATACCTAGATGAACCGTACGCAAAATACGCGCATTGTCGTGGAGTTGCAGACACCAGCCCGTATTACCTATTACCTACCTAGATGAATTTCCGAGAAACCGTGAAAGCTGTCTATGTCTGTTCTGAGAACTACGTTTCCTAGAACTCCTCCAATTACGGGAAGACGATGTCGATATCAACTAGGTTTATTGTATAAACAATTTAATCAATATCGTTGCTTTATGAAGGTTGAACTGTCAATTAGTATCTGGCAATGATTCTGAACTCTTAATTTACTGATGGATGATCGATGGATGCTGTACCCTAATCATGTACCTAGGTAACCTTTGATCAGGATTTTTTGAGTGATGGTCGATAACGTATCAAAAGATCGAGAGATCTCGTATAACTAGCATATTAGTTGTGACACCTCTGTTGCCATTTTTAGAAAGTCATTACAGATTCCACTTTATATATCGACTTAATGATAATCATTAAATATAAAACATGCATACCAGTTATATTACTAATGCAAAATAACAACTACTGTGCTTTACAAACTAAATAAGGGTGTCACAAGGCTTATCAATTCAATAGAACGCACAATATTTGCGTACCACACATGTTAATGATACGCCTTATCAATTTACACATATGATGAAAATGGTAAGCCCACTTGAAGCTTGAGTGGTAATGAATTAGTGAAATTTACAAAACATGTACATAATGATTGCAGCAGTTCACATGTTTTGAGACTAGCTTCATTTAATAGTTGCTACAACCATCAGAAATTGTTACATGAAAACCATGCAATGATTTGTCTAAACAACATCTAATCAATAATAACACTATGCCTTCATCGAGATGAATTACTAAAGTAAAATATTTACAGTCACACACGATCACTGCAATGAATAAAATCATAATAGTCTATTCTCACTGAAATCAATAAATTCTAAGTAAATAAACGACATGAGAACTACTGAGAAGCGCTTGAATTATATGAAGCATACAACAGTTGAATGAAAACTCACCTGTTCCAAAGTATTGGCGTCCCGGGGCGCACAGCTACAGGTCGGCTGAATCGCCGACAAACACCACACAAGGAACGAATTAGCAAGCAGTCTATACACAACACTAAACGTTTATGAATTCACTGTCCTCTGAGTCCAAGGAATAGCAAAAGAAATAGTTTTATGTTCAAGTAATGCTACAGTCACTGAAGCTAAGAGCGACGTGGAGCACGCTAGAGCATCGGCGAGCGACTGGGCGGCGCGCAGTCAGCCATCCTATATATACGTAGGTAGCTAGCAACGCCGCCCGCCCTCCGCGCTCTTCGTACATGCAAAAATATCGGTGGAATTCAGAGCCTAATTTTCTCTGTCACTGCCTTATGTCGACACAATGAGAGCGTTGATCTCCTCGCCTGCATCTGTGACACTTGACCAAATTCTTTTAATCTGACGGCTTAACCGCTCCTTGCTCATATCCCGTATGTGTTCAAAGCCATATACGGCTTTGGTCATATTAATGTGCTCATTAGAGTAGGATGAAGCTGTTTTTCGTTATTACTTTTATTTGGATTAATAAGGATACCAACATCCTGCCTTTTATGTCTAAACATAGGTACAACTGCCAGACACGGCAATAAATTAAAAAGGAGAGAACTAGATTTTCATGTTCACTATAAAATGTTGTTAAGGCTAGACACAATTTGCAGCAATATAATTTATGAATGTTTGTGATAGTAAGCGATGGTTTTCGCAAGTAACCATGTTAATGCTAACAATAAATATAAAAACAGTTTATGAGTGTATAAAAGCGCCAACCCATAAAATGGAAAACAAAAGAACTGAATTATTGCTACAACTCAATTTATTACGGTGATACTTGTACCAATAAAAACACAATTAATTTCAAACTTTTAGGCGCAACAATCGCAATACTTGCATTTTTTTGTTACTGAGCAAAATAACTCTGCGCAGTTTCCATTATCTTTGCGAAGAAAAATGGACTAATAAAAATTCACTTGTCTTAAGAAGCAATTAACAAACATTTACAAATCGTTTCACGCCGAAATATTTAAGTAAAGTAGTTTGATTTCCATCACGTCTTTCGCACATAAAACGGAACCAGTTCAAGGATGCTACACATCAACTTTGGATTTCCCAAACCATTTTTATTGTTATTGGCACATTTATCTTCTTGTCAAGTATCGATGACTCATGTGAAACTTTCGCTGTACAAACGTGCAATATAGGCTCAGATTAAATATTATGTTTTATTTTGAATGTAGGCGAGTAGGTACGATAAACATCAGACGTTTCATAGAACACGAGACAAACTACATATAATGATTCCTACGCATCACAGACCGTTCGGCGGTCGAAGTATTACGATACTAGTGGATATTGCTGTTCTTACATAACCTCGAGGGTCACTAAACTTTTTTATTACGATTGGGGGATTACGGCAGGATCTGGGATAATGTAACACTTGTGCCATTTTTGTTTAGGTTCGTTCACAAGCTGACGCATTCTGTGAACAGTGTGTGTAGCAGTGATGGCCTAGAGGTGACGCCCCGATTTATGAGCTGTAGGGCTTAGATTTGAACCCAGACAGGCGCTTTACTTTTTTGTTAATTATCACCACTGATCTCAAAACTGTGAAGGAAAACATCGTGAGGACACCGGCATGTCCTAGTACCGAAAAATCGAAGACGTGAAATCTACCAACCGTTGCTGGGCCCGCGTATTAAATTACAGCTTACTCTCCCTCACAGAGACGAGGTTGTGACCCAGGCAGCAGTGAGAACATTAAAGGCTGATTATATGATATGAGTGCGGTGACTGTACGTAGAATTGACATTGTTTTAAGTTTGCGTACAGTACTTCAAAGCTGAGATTCTCGTTCAAAATAACTTGGCAAAATTGGTCTAAAACAGTACTCCGGAATAATGGAAGCAGACAATAAGAAAGCTACTGAAACTGACAAGACCATGAGGTCACTCGTAGTTTATTGTTTCTCTAATATCAATATTGCGGTGAAGGATTTCATAGAGAGTTGTCCTCTAGACCTTGTCGCGGTCGACGGAGAAACCTTTTGTTGTACATATTGATATACTAGTATAAAGACCTCGGTTAAAGATCTCTACTTTGTGCGATAACAATGACCGTTTGTTTCCAGGCAAGTTACTGTACTGTTCAAAATAACTTTGAGTGGTTAACTGACCTATACTTACCTACTTAATTTAACAGTTTTAAAATAACAATATGTATAAGTATATAAAAAGGAAAGAATCATATCATATCAACAGATTCGTTGGCATTGTCAACAGAAAAAGTGCCCCAAAGCATTGCCACTTTATATGGCAATTCAGCTCGTTGACCAAAAAACAGGTCAACCCTGGTCACGTTGGGCACGCCACAGTTGCGGCGGTAAGTCCCCTCTTTGGGGAGTGGCTAGAGAGGCGCCACTGCGCCCTCACCTTTCATCTGACACAGGTCCTCACCGGACACGGTTACTTCAGGAGGTACCTGTTCCGGATAAGGCGGGAGGAAATGCCAGGGTGTCACCACTGCGTAGATCGCCCTGAGGACACAGTGGAGCATACGGTGGAGGTCTGCCCCGCTTGGGCGGAGTACCGTCGTGTCCTCGTGGCGGCGATAGGCGGCGACGATCTCTCGCGTCCGGCCCTGGACCAGGCCATGGTCCGGAGCGAGAGTACATGGCAGGCCGTCACTTCCTTCTGCGCAGCAGTAATGCTCGCAAAGAGGGAGGCGGGGCACGAGAGGGAGAGGCAGTCGCAGCGCCCTCTCGCCCCTAGCCGCCGCAGGAGACGTCCTGGTCGTAGGGAGATAACAGCGAACTCCCGGCCACCGTAGGCGCGAGCTTGCGGGCGGCCAGCAATGGGTAGCTCGCCGCCCGGTAAGTACCAGGCCCGGGTCGATGGCGCGTCGTGTTCCACATGCGCCTCAAAGAGATGCTGTCAGCACAGCGTGGGGTCCATAAGGACCGATGCCTGCCCCAAGGCCGTGGGGCGTTTGAAAGAGTAACGGGGGTCCCAGGGGCGCATAGGCAGGTGAAGGAACATGGGTGGGTTGTAGTCAGTAAAAGTCTGACACGCCCTTCGGCTCCGCCCAGAGCGGGAAAGGTCATTTGATGATTTTCCACCCACAAAAAAAAAACCCCTGGTCACGTCAAAACCAACAGCTTGACAATGACTGGAAAAACTGTGGGCACTCGGACTCCATAGCTAAAGAGTGACCAACCGTATTGGTTTTTCCATAAAATTAGAAATCAAATAAAACTTCAATCATTGACTTAATTAAGAATATTTTGCTCTAATAATGTCACTCACTAGTATTTGTTAGCATTGCGAAAGGATCCACGAATGCAGACGAGTCTTAGCGTTCTATTTCCAGTTGATTTTAAGTGAACTTGTTGATATGAGTAATATTTCATACAAAAACATTTTGGGTTTTCCTGTTAGTTATTTATTTTAATGTGTCTAACAGTCTACAATTCTACATAGATACATAGCTAGTCTTTATACGATTATACTTTCAGTTTTATTTTATTTTAATGCAAAAGTCACCAGGTCTTTGTATTCCTTAACAAAAAGCTTTTGGCAGCGAACGGCGTTAATAAAGACCGATTAACGTATCCCAAAACTCAAATCACTTATGATGTCATTTATAATCATTTCAAAGACTCATGCGCATCCGGAGAAATTATTTCTAAGCTAAATATAGGTAATAGTCGTCACAATGTCACCGGCTGCCCCAAGCCGTGACGTCTCCAGTCCAACGTTCGTCGCATGAAACGATCGAGGTTTCTGTTTGATATAACAACGTTTAATGATCTCCAGATTATCCAACAACTTCTACAAAACATTCGCTAAATGCGCAAAACTATCATCTTCCTACATTATGATGGAAAGACCTTCAAACGCTTTCATGAATGAAATTACGTTCAGTAAACACCCGTATTATAGATTTTACAGTTTCTGATTGATGACGAAAAGTTTAGTTAAAACTCCGCTATACAAATATTGTTTCCTTTCAGAAAGGTCTACGTAAACGCTTTATGATTTTAATCTAAGGTTTAGAAGTAATCTTGATTTATAGCGCGAAAACATACTCATTTGAATATTCTTATCCTCTTCATACATAGACTGGGAGTATTGGACGTACAAAAAATATATAGATTAAAAATATTGATCGGAGGTCAAATCTTAATGCGATGTACTCCCTAGGGAGTTATCTGGTGCGTTAGCACCGCAGTAAGAATGTTTTGAAAACATAATGTTAGTAAACACATCTTTATATTAATAGCTATGACTATTCCTTTTTGTCACGAACCATGAGTAAGCGATGCATACAGGTATAACTACTATTTTTTTCTCTCAAGAGCAAGGTATGGGTGTCCCATAGAATAGGACGCAAGCCCATTGCCACCACGCAGCACAAATCATGACTTCGGGCTGGAAAAAACACCATAACACTGCTCGATTGCTCGATTGCGACCATTAGACCAATGAGATAGTCTTTATCATTTATCTTTATTTTATGCTAGCTTCGGCCCGCGACTTCATCTGCGTGAAATTTGCTGTCCCCGTAGTATCGCATCGCATCGACTGCCTGCACTTTGTTTTCGCTTGTCGTTTTTACTGACTTTTTCTTCTTTGCTCAGCCCATCAGGGTATATAGACTTCCTCAAGAATTGGGCTATCAACCCAAAAAGAATTTTCCAAATCCGACTGGTCGTTCCCGAGATTATCCCCTATACATACAAACAAATTGTACATCTTTATAAAATTAGTTAAGATTTACGTTTTGTCTGTTCTCTTCGTCCAATTTAAAAAAAAAAAAAATCATTACCGCACGCTAGGAATTTCTCGTGTGTCGTGGGTGCTGTTTACAAACATTTAAACTCACATACAAAAACAGCCAGACCCGGAACAACTACCTGTAGGCCATACAAGTAATTGTTCCATGCGGTAATCGAGCCCGCGACACGCAGCGCAGCAGTCATTCGCTTATCTATTGCGCCAATCGTGCTGACTTTATTACTGAAGGTCATGTCCTTAAAAGGTGTCTATTGCCTCTCTTATGATATTTCTCCATTTCGAACGGTTATTAGATTCTCGCAGGGCTCCTGCAATTGATAGTCCCGTACCTAACGGCGGATACTTGGTCCGACCATGGACTAGGTCAGGGGTCACCAATTAGTTTCGCTTGGGGTTCGGTTTTGGAAATGAAATGACCATCGTGGTCCACGCAACATAATATAGAAAACGCAATCCGATATCGATAGCCGGATAGCCCAATTTAGTACGTATATATAGAAACGTATATACGCCAAACGACCCTTGGACTAGGTGATCGACCGCGTGCTCTTATTCCCTCTATCATGCCTACAACCATTAGCTTGTGCAGATTGTCGACGAGCAATATGAACGAAGTATCCGAGAATCCTCTGAAAGCAGACTGTCTTTTATTCGGAGTTGAGCCAGGAAGGATGTGCTCGTGCGCTTTACTGATCAGACAACGTTATTTAAAATACCACCGGTACGGTTCGGAAGTTTCTGTCTTAACTTTACGTAAAGGTTGTGTAGCGGTATCTACAACGCCACATGCGAACAACGCGTCATACTGACGTCACGTAAATCCTGCATCTCGCAAGCAGAGTTTACCGCGCAACTAGCACACACAACTTCCCAACATGCCGTTGGGTCACCGTTGGGCAAGTGCCCGCCGGACACGACACCCGTCTGGTCGGAGGATCCTCCCTTTTCTATAGAGGATGAGAGAACTTTACACCCTGTTCCTCATATCTCTAAAGCTGCAATACCAATTAAATCACTTTATTATACCTATGGAAATATGAGAAACTTAACTAAGGAAGCACGTTTGCGGGCACAACCAGTGACCGAAAACGTGCTTCCTGGTAGTTTTGTACCGTAACGAACTTTGAGTTACTATCTTCCTACGCATAAAATCAATATTTACATGAATTTATTAGTCGAAGATTTTCGATACCTATTACAACATATCTGTTTACAAACAAACGC
>VKGM01006366.1:8166-18497 GCA_007844875.1 Busseola fusca | reverse complement strand
AACAATATATCACACGTTAGGGTCGAAATGAAAAAAAAAATCACTCCTCACTTTACGTGTAGGGGGGGTACCCTAATAAAACATTTTTTTCCACTTTTTATTTTTGCACTTTGTCGGCGTGATTGATATACGTATTGGTACCAAATTTCAGCTTTCTAGTGCTAACGGTCTCTGAGATTATCCGCGGACGGACAGACAGACAGACAGACAGACAGACATGGCGAAACTATAAGGGTTCCTAGTTGACTACGGAACCCTAAAAAAGAAGACAATTTCCGTTCCCTCATATATTTCTGTTAATAGTTTTATTCGATACTAGCTGTACGCCGCGATTACACCCGCATAAGTTTCGAACCGGTGAGAATATCGGGATAAAAAGTATCATATTTGTTAATCCTGGTTATAAACCATCTGTGTGCCAAGTTTCATCCAAATCCGTCCGATAGTTTTCTATCCATACAAACTTTCAAGATTATAGAATAAATAGGATTCTACCAACATAAACTTAAAAAAATACTGGCAGCAGCACAAAGATGTATCTTCTTTCTACATGTTTCTTAACAAAAGTAAAAAATCCTAGGTACTATTCAGTGAAACAGTCTGAACCACAAAACGCCACCAAAAATAACAGTGAAAGCATATGGTGACGTATTGTAAAAGGAATGACATTTAATCAAATCACTGTATGCAACCCACGGGCAGAGGTGATGACAATATATTAATCTAATTAGGGCAGTAAATTTGATATGCCTAATTTAATGTAAGTCAACACAATGAAAGCTTGGCACTGGGTGATACCGATCATGCGGATGTATCACTAGCTGCTGCCGTGGTTATGGATTAATGAGCTAAAGTAAATGCATAAATGTTGGAACAATGAACACTCTCGCAATACAAAATAAATTGTTCCAAAAGTTCCCAAAATAAATTGAGATTGATCCCAAAAGTCAGTCAAAACCTTAGTTAGAAGAAGAAAAGGTTGATTTGAAGACAAAAACAGGTTCGGAGAGCAATGGCCAGTGTATGTTAATGCAAACGTAGTCCAGCAACAAGTCATGACATTTAACTGAGGCTATTCCAGTCAAATACCTTTTGAAACGAGGTATACTACCGTGGCAACATTTATTTTAGCATTGCTTCCTCATGTTAAATGCGTATTTATTAGTTACTAAGAAATTGACGCAGTAAGACCAAAATAGTATCAGAAATAAGAGCAACATTTTATATACCTAATATTACAGCATTTATCAAAAACTCTTAACGAATCTTATATAAAGTGTTCAACATTTCTCTTCCATTATATCGGAGCAGAAAAATTACAAGCGATTTGTCAGCCGTACCATCGGAATCTGGTGTGAAATTATATAGGATTGTACACCCATCTGTTTACTGTCAACATTATTTTGCGACCCCATTTGCTAAACGGTTCGTAAAATGACCGCCCACGTTGATATTGTTATGCACTTTTTAAAGTAGGATAGATTTACAAGAGATTACAAAGACTCGATTTCTAGGCTAAGTGGAATTTATGTGTGTGAGATACTAAATGCTATGAATCGCGAGCAAGAAATGGGGCCAGATTTTCTATGACAAAATCGACGCATCCGCGCGAATTTGACGCGAGATTGGCGGGGCTAAGGAACTGACGTCGATTCGAAGTAAGGAATAATAATAAGGTTGTCGACATGAGGGATATGAACTCAGCAATTATTCTGCCGATAGTCGTGACAGCCAATGACTTAATAGGCAAGAGCCTCGACCAATACCTGAGGAGGCTTTCGTTGGGCAGCTGTATCAATGGTTTGATTCAGAAAGCGGTACTTCTGGACACGACTCGCATTGTCAGGATATTTCTCTCTCTGGAGCCCTGACCACGATTAGGTTGGACGCTGCTCCTGATACCGGTGGGCTACTATTTTTTATATTTTTAATTGTTTTAATACTTTTTACATTCTAGTAGTAAAGTTTAATATAATTATTATTTATTAATAAATAGTTCTTGTTCGGATTCGGTATGAATCTTTTCGGTGAGATTAAATTATATCTAAATCGTTAAGTGGTCATGGTGAATTAGGGCCCTGATTCGATGACGAAATTACACTGAATTCTCATAAAAGTATAATAGTAATACCTATTGTATAGATAGACATTACATAACCTCAGGCGTTGCTTCCTCAAAGGGTTGCGCAGAAATGTACCTATTACATTATACTGCATACTTCGCCAGATCAGGATAATAGGGATGTATACGTATGAGTATGAAAGACGGAATAATGGGCTAAGGACCAAACAAACTCTGTGACTTTATAATATTTGATACGAATTTGTTAAATATTTTCCCATGTAAAGTGACAGCGTTCATAGACAATAATCACGTAGATAACAAAACAAAACCGAGTGAAAAGTTAAAAGAACTAAGTACTTACCAAAATAGTTTACTACAAACTCATTCAGTAGCCGTAGTAAAAGTTTACCGGTTTTAAATAGTTTGTTTTGTTTCAAAACATTGGCCAAACATCTTTGAAGATCGTGTGTTTTCAATAACTGTTTGGAACAGGAAACTGTTTTATGCGTTATTATATCAAGGTGAGTGTATAACGTACATATATAGATTATGAAATAAAGCTGGTTCTATTCTGGAAATAGACTTCTTAGATGTGATTCCGATTGATCCAGTGCAAAGTGGTGTCAATGTCATATAACTTGCGTCGATACGTTTTTATGTTACACATGAAATTGTTATATTGGGACCGAATTACATACATGTGAGTGGCATAGAGTCTTAAAAAAGTAATATTGGTTTTGTATTAAATTCGTTCAGTTTCATAAAACAGAACTTGTAAAAACTTATCAAAGTATCTTACCAAATGTGTTCAGAATAGCCCATATTCCTGAATAAAACGGATTGGGCGTCTAAATGGGATGGTTGTGTGTTTATATTTTGACTCTAAATCTGTCCTCGCAGTGTTGGTTTAGTCGTCAGATTATCTAATAATATTATAATTTACCCTCAAATAGACTGAAAAACTTTTTATATTCCTAAATTATATTTCAAAATCAACATTTGTACTTCACCTACTTTTCGTTGTCGACTTTCTATTAATCTCTAAAACAAAAATAAACAGTGGTTGTGACCGCGTCGGTTTGCAATCACCGCGAAGGTCCGCGTTTAGATTGGAAAATTATAAATAACCGTTTGTTGACGAGGTTAACAACTGACTGACTTGACAAGAAGACACTCAATGAGCTTTAGTTTATTAACTCGATGAGTTTTTGTGCGAATGACAAGGTTTACGTTATATTTGTGAGTCTCTGAAGATTTATTTTTTTAGTTTTTGGTTGACTACGGGCTCCGTTAATTGGACCAGTTATACGTAACATAGGAAGAATACGGAAACTACACTAAAATAATCTGTAATTTGTAACTGACATAGCTCCTAAGACTAGGTAAGCTATTCAATTCGCCGCATCGTTGTTTTCAACGTGGAACTGTGTCATATATTTTGGCTTAAAGAATAAATTCATCTTTCTTTTGTTTATAAATAACCTGTAACCGGAACAAATATACGGCACACCGTCTGAGCCGAAGGTGCGAATCGATGCGCGGGCGCCTAAAGCTCAGCTACAAAACTTCGCGGCGTTAGTCGCCCTGCACACTCCGCTCAGAGCACACGCGCCCAAACGCGCACGCGAATCTCCCGCCAGTACGATCGCGATTATCAAACAAAAATAAACTAAACTTTTAAATAGTTTTATAAACAAATATGTCTGCTTGATAAATTAAAATGTCGTTCTGTAGAATAACTGGTCGCAGTCGAGGGCTGCCGAAGCCCAATTATTTTCCATTACTCCACCCTATCTCGCCGGCTGACGCCAAAAGATGCTGCAGGATCACAGGAAAATCGTATGGGCTGCCTACACATCACTACATTCCAGTACTTCTAACCGCCCGCACGTCGAAAGCAAAGTGTAAAATTACAAACGTATCCGGCGAACTTGGACCGCATCACTACTCACCTGAAATAAATTACGGCAACAGAAAACACGAGATTCTTCCAGACTACAGGTATATTTTCCCTGTACTTGATGGCTCTACAGAAGCGCAGAAAAGCTTAATGGAATTGCTATTGGGTAAACAAGTGACTGAAGACAAACGTTACGTGTATACAGTGCAAGAGAGAAGATGTAGCTTGGTGTTCTCCGCTCAGATGGAAGCAGCGGTGCGAGACGGTGACGTCAGAGACGTCATGCTGGCTAAGGACTCCGATACTGTTTTAATCAAAACAAAACATGGTCGAAATGTCTCTATGGACTTCAAGGATTTCACTGAAGACATTGAAATGTTTGAAGGCGAAGGGCCGAACGCTGAAGTATTAAAACAAAGAGAAATTGAAGAATTAGAAGAAAGAAAGAAGAAAAGGAAACGTGCTGCCGGACTGTCTTCTATGAAGAAAATATTTGAGAACAAAGAGAAGTTAGCAGAAGTTCAGGAGTTAGAGGAAGAGAAGCAACGTGTTGAACGGAAATCTAAAAAAGCTAAATATGAAGAAATCAAACATGAAAAGCACGACTTCAAATCATTTAGTTATAATAGCTTTAATGCGCACCATATGCGTTCAAAGTCAAGTATTATCGAGTGTTCTAGTGAATGGAGGGATCAAATGCATCCACTTATTGAGACGTGGGATTGGGAAACATTCGAAAAAGATGTAACTGATGAACATATCCTACCTAAAGCAACTAAACTACCAACGCCGGTAAAAATAACTCCACATCACTGTGATGCTGAAATTTATGAAGTCGACCGCAATGTCGGTGAAGTGTCCATACCTTTAGAAACCGTGCCTTGTGTGAATCCGCTAAAACCGATAAAAACACGTCCAACGGACACAGTTTTGAGTGCCGTCAAAGAAATACCTAAAGAACGTTTAACTGATACAGCAGATGTTATTGAAAAGTTAGTGGAAAGTGATAAAGTTGATCTGCTTCCTACAATGGAAAATCTCTCCGAAGTTGTTAAAAATATCAAAAAAGGCAAGAGAGAAAAAGTGGCTAAGATATCCGGGCTTTCGTTAGACATAAATAAGGCAAAGACTTTTATTCCTGGCCAAGTAGTTAACACGCCTCAAGGACCTACTTTTGTGCCTGGACAAACAGTAGAAACGCCAATCGGCCCCGTGTTTGTTCCTGGTTTAACCGTAAACACTCCTACCGGTCCGGGACTAATACCTGGACACATTGTAACCAATGAAAATACAAATGAACCGTTCTTCCTTGCTGGTCAAGTACTACAAACATCAAACGGAGAAGAATTTGTTTGCGGGCAAACAATAAAAAACAAAAATGATACGTATAAGTTTGCTGAAGGACAAACTGTTCTGTCTGAAGAGGGTCTCAAATTTGTACCCGGAAAACTTATTAACACTGGACCTGAAGAAATTTTTGTGCCCGGTCAAACTATTATGACACCAGAAGGAGTCCAATTTGTTCCTGGTCAAACAATAACAGAAAATGGTGGATTTATTTTTACCCCTGGACAAAACGCAAAAATTAACAATGAGTGGCAGTTTATGCCTGGCCAAGTGCTACATCAAGACGATGAGTTACACTTTGTACCAGGAGCCACAATCGCTACACCGAATGGCCTTAAATTTGTTCCGGGTCAAACAGTTGCTATTGATGGTGAAACTTGTTTTATCCCTGGTATCTCTAAAACAGGAAGTAACAATAAACTGGAGTTTGTTCCCGGTACTACTGTTGAAACTATCGACGGGCCAAAGTTTATTGAAGGGCAAATAGTACACACTGATTCCGGTGAAAAATTCATGCCAGGAAAAACTATCGTTCAAGCAAACGGACACGTTGAATTCTCTGTTGCCAAATCCATAGAAGACATCACATTTAGCGAAGGTGCTCCGGTTGGTCTACCGATTGATATAAAGACTTGTTCTCTTTCTGAGGAATCTTTATACGTGTTCGGACATATGGTGCAAACAGCAAAAGGAATTGAATTTTATCCTGGTCCAAGAATGCCAAAGTTAGAAGGGAAGGTTGTCCCTGGAAGACTTGTAAGGAATGAAGCAAATGAGTCTCGCTTTGTTCCAGGAATGATGGTCGAGGGAAATTTTGTACCGGGACAAATAGTGTTTACAGAAAATGGAGAGCAATTCGTACCAGGACAAGTAGTCGACACAGCTGAAGGGCCTAAGTTTGTTCCTGGTCAAGTAGTAAATACTAAATCTGGACCTAAATTCGTTCCCGGTCAGACGATACACACAATTGATGGCCCACGTTTTGTACCTGGCCAAATTATTGAAACCAAAGCTGGTCCCACTTTTATTCCCGGCCAAGTAATCTCTACAGAAGATGAAGGATCAAGGTTCGTGCCTGGTCAAGTGGTTGATACTGAAGAAGGTCCAAGATTCGTTCCCGGTAGAGTCATAGAGACAGATGACAACGGTGTAAAATTTATCCCTGGACAGATCGTACAAACACCGGAAGGATTGAAGTTCGTTGCCCCTGACCTCACAGAGGGCGATGAGGGACTAGAGTTCTCTGTTCAAAGTTTCGTCGTTACTCCTGAAGAATTGAAACTGTTAAAAGTAAAGACAAACCCGAATGATACCACTTCTACAAAAGGGGAGTTGACTATCGATACAAAAATGCTCCGTCAACTTTCTGAAGCTGGAATGTCTATTGGCAGACAAGTGCCCGCTGAATTACCCGCTATCAATGTCATATTAAATCACACAAAAAATGTAGAGGCCCTAAAAGCCTTTGTCACAGATTTCGGATTAAAAGATGATGTAGCAAATCAATTAATGGACGTTATAACTTCTATTATTGAAATGAGTGTACATTTGAAATCGGAAATTCGAGAGAACCACAAAGAAAACGGATCAACAAATGAAACGAAAAAGAAAAGTAGCAAAAAACGAATGGATATGCAGGAGCACGTTGATTCCACTGATGGCAACGGTGAATCTGCTCACCAAGAGCAAGTGAAAAACTCTATCGCTGCGGCTGTACTAGCTGCTTTAGTTACAGCTGAACAGTTCGAAGAAGTCAATAATAACAACAGTAAAGAAAAGTATCAGATGATTTTGAAGTCTATTGATTCCATCTTAGGGAAAACCATTGATGAAGATCTCGTATCTGCTATGTTTAACATTCTTCAAAAAGAAGAAGACAAAGAAATACTTTGTGAAGAAATTCTTGAAAACTCCTCTCAGCCAAAGGTTGAATTGATCAGAATTGCCGTAAATAGTGCCTTGCATAAACGTTCGTTTACTGAAAATGATATTATTGAGAAATTCGGAGACTACCTGAGTAGTGAACATGAAGTTTTAGGCCCAGCATTTAAAAACATTTGTAAGATTGACTCTGGCTTACTTCAACATGTGCTGGGCCGCATTTCAGAATCTATTTCATTCGTCAAAACACACCGCGAAATCACTGAAACTCTACAGAAAGCTATAGTATGTGCAGTGCAAGAGGCGAGTAGCAAGGAATTGGAAGAAATGTTCCAAGACAAAGATAAACAAAACTTAAAGGAGTTAATTATTCAGTCTGTTGGACTCGCCAGAATACTGGGAATGAGAGATGCTGCCGCTAATTTGATGTTGGTCGTAAACGACGAAGACAGCATGTCTAAAATAGCATCTGACCCCACAAGCTTAAATATTCTAAAGAGACTGACTGTGATGCGGAAACTAGCGGATAAGACACCGAGCTTGCATTCTGCGTTACGCAAACTGGAGACTGACCCAGCACTGGCTCGCACAGATCCTAAACTAAGGGATTTAGTAAGAGAAAGTGCTGCGTTAATGATTGTGCCTGAAGAAACTCCTCTGATGACTTCTGAAGACGTTCCATTGAACTTACTTCACCCAGAAAATAGCCTTGCCATGGAAGACTTTTTGTTCCAAAGAAAAAAACATAAAGGTGCCTTATTGATAATGAAGAAAGGTTTGCAAGCGGTTGTGCCTCGTGAAGCTAGTCGCGCCGTATTAACCGGTGAAGTGGCATACACTGTTCTTGACGAAAATGGCATCCGACACTTTGAACCCATGCACGTATTTTCAGCTTTAAACCTAAGTCAACCTACCGCCCATCGTTTCTCTATGTACAGTTGTCCAGTTGTTGACGATGATGACGAGGACTTACAGACATTCACCGGATATTGCAACATTAGTAATAATCAAAAGATCACTAGACTCGGTGGCTGGTCGCGCAGATATAGCGGCGTTTTATTAGACCGAGAGAATACTAGGAGTCGAATGAATAGCTTAGAAACGACACCAAGTTACAGACGATACTCTTCCCGATCAATGTCCAGTTCTAGATCTAGATCTAGTTGTAGTAGGAGTCCGCCTAAGGTAATATTTGCAACAACTTTCGAAACAAAATGGTTATCGCAAGGATGAATTTGAATGTTTATTTTCTTTTGTTACAGGTAGAAGATGTTGTGGTAGCATCAGCTGACTATTCAGCTGTTGCCGATGATGAAGTATCTTTTAATGCCGGCGACATTGTAGAAGTTCTCGACACTAAGTCAGCCCTCGGATCAAAGTGAGTACATATTTATTATTGGCATGAGCTTTGCACAACTGTGCCCTCATTGATGTATTTCGTAAATAAACTCTACGGACATGCACGCGATGTGAAACTGATCGTTACCCTAGCTCTAAACTCGGTTACCAGAATAATATTTATTTAAATAGTTTCTGCACACACTAACTCACCGTAATTTTAATGTTTCGTCGTCCTGAAGTTATTATGTTACTTCAGGACGACGAAGCATTAAAATTTGTAACAATGTGTCACTGTGATAATTGATTTACCCTTTTTAAATAACTGTCATAATTAATGATTTATCATCGTCATTTATTTTCAAAGCGTGCTCCTCGTTTTAAATAAAACTCACATAAACATTTGTTTCCTGACGATCTACATTATGCTTTAATACTCCAGATCCATAATTGTAACACCACATGTTACTCCTCCAAGTCAAAGCTACTTATTGCCAGTGGTTGAAACTTTCACTGCGGTAACAACTGTAACACGATACACTTAAACTCCACATGTAAAACATAACAAGCCAAAGGCGACAGTTCGAAGTAGCAGTATCATATTCGCCAGTGAAAATGTGTTCCGGAAGGAGTATAAATGTCAAGAATGCATTTTAATAGCTCCAATGCGTCCAGCATTCCTCCTGTGACTTCGATACTGTATAATTTTAGCAGCGGGTTCGTTGCACCGCCGTTTGCGCAACAAACTATAATATATATCTTAATTTACGCGTTTGTTTTTTCCTTCTCACGTTTGTACACATTCATCACCATTATCATCTCGACGCCTTTGAATAACGACTTCTGGGTTTAACCTAAGGGGCAGCTTGTTGAATCGCAAGATTTGGGTTACAGTTTAGAAGCTCATTTCAGTACTTACTTTTTGTATCGAAAGGTAAATAAGCTTCTGATGCAAACTGCATATGCTTTATTGAAAGATAAGTTTATCTGTAGCCATAAGTATGCACTCAGCTGCCTAGTCTCTTAACACTTCAACCAAAAATCATAATCATTATTCTAAGCCTCAACAAAAAACCATCTCATTCACTGCCTCTAAACAATCACCATCCACAGCAATCACACTCACCGCTGATGACGTAATAAAAGAAAACATTATTGATGCAGGTACAGAGGCCGCGTATATTGTTACGAGAATCATTTCTTCAAAACCAGAGGTCCATACATGGACTATGTGTTTAGCGTTCCGACCTACAGAATGTACTATCATTGATTCTGAAGACAGAAGATCGGACTCATTTTGCATTGTATATAATCTTCGCTTGCATATCGTCATTTATGTTGTATTTATCATTTTATGTTGTGATCGACATATTACTGTATTGTGATAACTTTGTATCATTATGCCGACATGGCTTTACACATTCATATGTTATATGTTTAAATATTTGTGTATCATTTAGGAACTTATGTAATAAAAGTAATAAAGTTCTCGGAGTTTCTTTTTTAAAATAAATTGATATAGGTGTAGGCTAGTAAACAATTTCATTTTGCAAATATAATTCCAATATCACTGTAATTTAGTTCATGTGCCATGTCAATCTGCTCGGGCTACATCAACATTGCACACGACAAAACGCCAACTATTTTATTGGACGATATTCTAGAATGTAATTTCATGATTTCAATTTATGATATCTATGCTCACTTGATGGTAAATGGTTGTCCTATTTAAAACTAACATAAATTAGGCAAATTTAATGTATCTTGTAATAAATAGCTGTGTTTATTGCTATATCATCT
>VKGM01006359.1:1957-13405 GCA_007844875.1 Busseola fusca | reverse complement strand
GTTGTACATAGATCTCGTATTTGTCTTAAATCAAAAACCCTATCATGCTCATGACTCATAGCATGGCAATAGCAACATCCGCATAGTTCGATCGAATTTTGGTTACGCTTACCGTAGTCGGTCAGTAGATGGGTAACCATCCGTCACATATAGAGATCCCTCCGTGCCTCGGAAAGCACGTAAAGCCATTCGTCCCGGCTGCCATTCGTAGATATTTTTGACAGTCGTTACGGGTAGTCGAAGCTCGAGTAGTAGAAGCCCAAAAGTCTGACATCCCATTAAGCCAACTGAGGAACCATGGAATGGGTTGTGGAAGTACGATAGCAGTCGCTTCTGGTCAGATACTGGTACGGTTGGACTGAAATCCAACACCAACTAAAAGGCTAGGTACATTGATTAGTCTTAAAAGAAATATAAACCGTGACTTTTATGGCGTGCGTAAGGAATTCAACCTTAGGGCTGTGAAGCAATTACGATTTCGACTATAATATATAACAAATAAAATGAATGTATCAAGTTGATACATTCAATGCTCGAGTTGTGTCTAACCGAGTGAATATAAGAGGGAGCTGTGTTTTTTATGATGATTAC
Source organism: Busseola fusca (assembly GCA_007844875.1). Lineage (NCBI taxonomy): Eukaryota > Metazoa > Arthropoda > Insecta > Lepidoptera > Noctuidae > Busseola > Busseola fusca. Next base: position 12,814 of record VKGM01006359.1, on the reverse strand, counting down.
CGAGCGGCGTCAGACAACGGTAAATAAAACAAAGTGTCTATGTCTGGCGGACCTGTATACATTTACATACGATCAGTTGGACCGCTTCGCTACCAACCCAGCTGAATTGTATATGATGCATGTTTATTTTCTTATGAGTATTTATGTCTTGGAAATACTGTGCACTAATTTTGGGCAAAGTCTTAAGTTCCGAGACGGTTTTGGTATTTTTTTCTCAATGTAGTAAACTCTGTCATATCTTTAATGTATCTTAGGAACCTGAGGACCCGGATCTTTGGAAGGCATACCAGGGGCCGAAGCCAACTCGCCGAGGCCTATGAGACAATTATTATTATAAATGATAAGGGGATTCCAACCGACGATTATCCCTGTATACACTATTCAAGTACACGCAAGGACAATCCCGGGTTGATGTAGGAAAATCGCAAAACATGAGATGAAAATATATTAGACTATGCGTTCGGATTGGCTATAGTGGATCAGTTACCTTGAACTATGGAAGGAATATGTCCCCTGCCTGACCAATGATAATATTATTCACAGACAAAATGCCAGGGCGTGACTTGCACACTCAATAATGTACCCTGAAAAATGGCCGCACGTATTCTAATTCAAATTCAAATTCAAATTTATTTATTGCGAAAATGGGTATACATTTGATCACATAATATTGTTTGGTCTCTCCATAATCCGCCTGAAGGCATGCAATTTTTATTGGTACATATTTGACTCTACTGTTGTACATTACGAAATTTTACAAGGATTATAAATTCATTCAATAAAAAGTCATAAAAATAACAAATGTCAGGAAATTTTATAATGGTCAGGTCAAATAGGAATGTATAAACATGTCAAACAATAATTAAAAATTAAAACAAGTCAAATCAATAAATAAAGTATCACTATAATAAGTCATCTCTTATTATTAAACTGCATATCATTTAGAAATTCGCTTACATTATAATAGGCTTTTTCCACGAGAAATTGTTTAAGTTTACGTTTAAATATATTAAGACTCATACTTTCTAATAACTGTTTTGGTAAGTGATTATAAACACGTGGTGCCATACAGAGTACACTATTATTCATCAATGCGCTTTTGTGTTGAGGACAGTTAACTTTTAAATTGTGACGTTTACTTCTATAGTTTTCGTACATTGTTAAGTTATATTTGACAAACAAAGCCAACTCATATATGTATAGACATGGTACCGTTAATATTTTTAATTTTCTGAAGAATGGTCTACAACTATCTGTTTGGTTGAGCTTGTACATTGCCCTTATGCACTTTTTTTGTGCTTTAAAAATTTCGCTTTTTTCAGTACAGTTTCCCCAAAATATGATTCCGTATCTTAAGACACTTTCAACGTTCCCATAATATGCTGTCAGTACTGCAACCTCGTTGAGTTTTTTTGTGAGCATATACAGTGCATACGATTGAGTATTCAACTTTGAGCAAAGGATCTCCGCGTGTGCTTTCCAATTTAGATTACTATCTATATTAAGTCCTAAAAATTTTGTTGCGTCCACCTCACTAATAGTTTCGTCATTATAGTTAATATTAATATTTGTCATTAAGGGAATTTTATTTTTAAATGTCATTAGATGTGTTTTACTTAAATTAATTTTTAGATTATTTAATGTCAGCCATTGTATTACATTATTAAGGGTGTCAAAAATGTCAGATTTAATAAGCGATTTATTTTTGCCTGAAAATACAATTGTACTATCATCCGCGAACATAATAGTCGGGTGTTTTGTTATTTGTGGGAGGTCGTTAACGTAAATATTAAATAAAAGCGGCCCTACTACACTTCCTTGTGGTATACCTAGATTGGTTTCCCTATATTCTGACATGAAATGTGTTTCTGTTTTAAGTTTAGGACATAAGCGTGTTATTTGGGTACACTGTTTTCTCCTTGCAAGATAAGAACCAATTAGATCTAAGACCTTACCTCTTATTCCATAAGCGTTCAATTTTAATAACAATATTTCATGATCCACACAGTCGAACGCTTTTGTGAGATCCATGTAAAGTGCACAAACGGGAACCTTCTTATCTACGCTATCTATAACCACATTCAAAAAATTATAAATGGCCATATTTATATTTTTGCCTTGTCTAAAACCGACTTGTTCTTTTGCAAAAAGATTGTGTTTCTCTAGAAATTGGTAGATTCTATCGTGTATGACCTTTTCAAAGATTTTCGAAATAGTGGGTATCAAAGCGATTGGTCGATAACTGGTCATGTTACATGGATCACCTTTTTTAAATAATGGCTTGATTATTGTCATTTTCAATTTGTCAGGAAATATGCCATCACAGATACATAAGTTAATAACGTGACTTAAAACATTACTTATCTTTGCCGAGACTCGTTTCAGTATTAACGTAGATATATCATCATATCCAGTGCTCTTAGTATTTTTTAAATTTGTTATAATTGAATGTATTTCTTTAGGTGAAGTAGGATTAATAAATATGGAATTTGACACATGTACTGGCATAGCTATGTTGCTGACTTGATTACTTTTTTGAACCTGATCAATAAAAAAGTTGTTAAAAGATTTTGCTATCATTAATGGGTCTTTAACAAAGTCCGCATCGTTAATTTTAATGCTATGTATTTCCTCCTTAGGAACAGCGTATTTTGCATCATTAATTAGCGTCCAAGTGGCTTTGCACGTATTGTTAGCAGTCCTTATGTAATGCTCATTTTGGGCTTTTTTTGTTAGCCTAACTATGCGTTTAAGCCTCGAGGATAATGCATTAAAATTATCTCTACTTTTCGCGGTACGATTTTTCCGGTATTGCCATAAAAGACGTCTTTTGCGTCGGCAGCATAACCTAACACCATTTGAGATCCATTTTTGTCGCTTTTGTACACTTATTCTGAATTTAACTACAGGAAAGCATAAACGGTAGAATAAAAGAAATGTGTCATAGAAGTCGTTAAATGATTCAACGGGATCGTTACTCTTAAAGCTTTCCGTAAAATTTATTGAGTTTAGACAATCTTGAAACTTTTTAATATTTTCTTTTTGGAGATCCCTTTTTTTAACATACCAATATCTATGAGCAATGCTGGCCTTAACTGGGCATGTTAGTAGTTGTGCTGTATGGTCAGATAATGCTAATTCAAGAATTCTAGATTTGGATTTTGAAACATTGTATATAAAGTTGTCAAGGCATGTGCCGCTGATTACACGTGTGGGTTCGTTAAATGCATGTTTTAAATTATGGCTACTTAATATGTTTAAAAAGTCCTTTGATAATTTTGTTTTATTCATAATATTTATATTAAAGTCACCACACAGTACCACTTTACATTTACTAAGGCAATACCTAGTGAGCAAAGATGCGAATTTCTCAAAAAATATGTTAATATCTTCCTGTATTACTTTAGGTGGCCTATATATACAAAACACATATATTTTTTGATCTACTAGTTCTATTCCTGACACTTCAATTATACCCTCTACGCAAAAGCTACTTAATCCGACTATTTGTTTGTATTTATGAATTTTACGGATAAGAATACATGCACCGCCTCGGCGGCATTTACGAGAGAAACACGATCCTATTGTGTAATTAGGAATATCAATAAATTGAGTATCCGATCTTATCATGTTATGCTCTGTAATACAAAGAATATCCACAGATTTTCCCTCCTTTTCTAGTAGATCTAATGATAATAATAACAAGTCAGATTTGTTGTTAAGGCCATTTATGTTTTGGTGTAAAATATTTATTTCTTTAAACACGAAAAAAGTCATTAGATCTGTTTGGGAGGCCTGATTCTGATACTATATTACTACATCTATTTTCGTGACTTGATTCGATTACTACACTACTGTTACACTGTGTTTTGATAGATCCTTCCATATTTTGTAAATGGGAGGACTTTGTAGGCCTTGTAGACTTTAAACCTGTAGACCATTTGGAACCGTGCACCTAGCTTCTGACGTTTTGTTGTTTTTTATTTTGGTTTATGTGAAATAAAAATAATTTGAATTTATGAAATTTTATATGCATATTCAGTAGGTCTGAGAATCGGTCCCCATCTATTTTTTTTATGACAATACGACGTTTGCCCGGTCAGCTAGTTTGTCATGAAAAGTCGTTACCTTCTCCATTCACTAAGTTATGTATGTTGTGTTTCGTTGTTATTATTTTATTTTAATAAGTTAAACTTTTTTTTAATAATTCCTAATTATGTGAAAAAGTGTATACCTTTACCTATAAAGAATGTTTTGAGTAAGTAATTATTTATTATTAAGATATCATATAAAATGTACCAAAAATCATACCATTGAATGAATTTGAAAAATACTGGATGTAGACTTGACGTCGAGGATGTGAATGAGTTTTTTTATAAAGAAATCATGGGATCTACTGCGAAACTTAGATAAAATATGAACTATTTACTTTCCTCTTTGCTCTAGCCGATTTCTCGTAAACCCGCGAAAGCTGTTTTAAACAGCCTAATAATCAGAGGAACAATCTAACTTACCTTCAAGGTGACAACTCAGGAAGGCTTCTTGCCACGTAGCGGGGATCGGGTGCAGTTTGAGCCAGCCACCCGCCTCAGTGCTGAACAAGTAGTCGGGTTTGCAGCGCACAACTGTGAATAGGCTAATAATAAACTAGTGCGCTTTCCCACCAATGATTGCATCACTGCTTACCATCAGGCGGGATCGTGTTCGAGCACTAGTTTATAACATTAAAAAAAAGCAACTACTGGATCACAAAGAGTGTGCAACTAATTATAGACATACAACATGTATCAAAAAAGTTTGGTAACAAACTACATAACTGAACAACTGTCTCCATAGGTTAAATATAATAATATACTGCGGGTACTGCTGCGGCTGCCGTTGCGTTGTAGTGCGTCAGGGATGTTGTTTATTAATGTTAATGGTTCTGCTGCCATTATTGAATAGATGCGGCGCATCCCTGATGACACGTGTTCGCGGCGGCACCAACAGTATTCTAAGTGTGTTCGCAGATCGGTGGAATTCCCCGATGTTGCGGAGGTGGATGCAGCTCCACGCTGAGTTTTAATTATGTACTCGTATATCTGTGTCTCTAACCAACTAACACTATGAGTTATGTAACATTATTACTAACCCTGTGGACTCCTGATATAAAAGTTTTGTGTTATATCCTATACTGACGATTAACATCATAATAACGCATAATTCCTGCTTAATATACAAAAACTCAATACTTACGCGACCCAATTGCTTGGGACGGCTGATTACATACACTTATTAATTTATTTGGGAGTCTATAGAACAACCGATGTGTTTTAAAAACTAAAGTTGTATCTTAAGTTAAACAGTTATAATGTATAGGTACTCACCAGCTACTGTCAACAAGTATGATAAACAAACAAAGCATAGCTTAAACATCGTTGCACTGCCCAAGTTGTAAGGTATTAATTAAACTAAAGCTATAACGTATGGTATATTTTATTTACGTACTTGAAGTTAGATAAGAACAGGATAATAAAGTAACCAGTGTAACGTTTTCATACACACACGTACAGTCTCCGTTCATTACTGTGCTTTAAGGCAGACGTGTGCTCAGCTTACGAGCAAACCAGTAAATAATATTCACGCAACTTTAGTCCGTAAGCTTAATGTTAAAACGTATAATTTTGTATCCAGTGTAATGAGTAACTTATTACCACAATCGCCCCGATCACTCCCCGTGCTAGCTGTGCGAACTCGTCCTCACCTCCGCTGAAAGAGTTCGATCCGAATAATTGCTTGCTCGCTCCGACCCGCGGGTCATCGTGGATCATCGTCGGTCAACGCCGTCAAGGACGAGTGACGTCCGCGCAGCTGGTACGCTACTCAAAAACCTGCTACAGAAAACTCGTATCTCACCACAAGGACTACGGTCTATATTACGTCGACAAGCGCAACGATGCCTCGTACTCAGCGCTCACCACCAGCAAAAACAACACTAATTGGTTATGCAAATAAGTTCGTATTCAGATATCCCGCAAACAATGTCGATAGGTTTAAGTACTTCTAAACATGTGAACATCGTATCCCACAATAATCGTCTGAACGGAGACACACCGCCAATAGCATAACGATTGTGTTGGAATCGAAGTTGCTTCTCTCAAAGGAGAATTACTTGAAATCCGTAGAAAATGGGAAAACGAGCAAGGTAAAAAGTTAACTTAGTAAGTGAATGAACAGAGCTCGGCCAAGTTAGTCAAAGAAATGGTGAAATTGAACTACAATAGGTACCTCGAAATCCAAAAGTCAAATACAGAAATTGAGAAGAATATCACATATATGTATAATAAGTCAACAATTTGACGATGTGCTCAAGCAAATAATATACGTGTAAAAAAACCAGCCAAGTGCGAGTCGGTCTCGCGCACGAAGGGTTCCGTAAAGGTTCAGATATTTTGTCCGATTTTTCGAGTCTGCCGTTTAGATCTTAGGGGAGGTATTTAAAAAAAAATGCAGGATTGGGTTATGTTATACTCGTATGCAGACTTACTATGTTTCTTTGTATGTGAAATTCCTTATACCCTCCTAAAGAAAAGAAGGACCCTAAAGGCCGGATTGATTTAAATACAAAATACATTTGAGACATCATACGCATGACGTACAGTTAGTTTTTTATAAAATTAAAAGCCCTAATGTAACCTTCTAACGCGGGAGTACCCGCCTAAGCAACCTATAAAGTGAGAACTCTTTCTTTTTTCTTTCTTTTCTTTTCTTTTTCTCTCTCTCCTTTTCATGAATAGAAAAAGTTTTTGTTTTGTTAATGTTTCCATATCACTCCCCCCCTGACCAGAGCAGGCCCGGCATTGGCGTGCCGCCACCTGTCGGGGGTTGCAGAAGTATAGTACGTTCCCGCGACCCGCGGCGTAGGTGCGCGATGGAACACCAGGGTGGTTTTTAGTCAGTAGGAGTCTGACAGACCCCACCGCCCACTCTAAGGCTGAGGCTACATTAGACCGCGACGCGACCTGCGACACATGAGCGATTAAAACAAGTAAATGAATGCTCACGTATATGGCTACACCGTACATCAAATATCACTACCGATCTTTGATTTATTTATGCGATAGGAACAACATTACTGAAATCACGGCATCGGCTACATCAACATATGAGCGAAATTGAAGCGAATTTATTAGAAAATTTCTCACTTGCACGACTAGTTCAATAGTGCTGCTAAATATGCGTGTGGCTACATTATGCGTATAGTAAACCGCGATGGATGATTCGATCGCTCTTGCTAATTCGTTGTTGAGCATGTGTACTGTAGCCATGTCATCGCCGAATATACGCCGGAATTTCGCTTGTAATGTAGCCATACCATGTTTTTCTCGTTTCGCTCTTCCAGTCGCATCGCAAATCGCTCCCTACTGTAGCCTCAGCCTAAGCGATAATACCGCCCATTGTGTCCCCCTTTGTAAAATCTTCATTTAATATTCTGTAATTTATATGGTGTACATAATAAAGAGTATTCTATTCTATTACTCGCTATTTAGAAAATGGAATAGAATATTCTTCATTCTGTACACCATAAATAATGCAGATATTAATGTTAATATTTTACAAGGGGTGACAATGGGCGGTTTTATCACTAACAACGATTTTTAAAAAAAATATGGAACTGTTTCAATTGTCTTTCCATCCCACCAACCATCCCAGAAATGGCCAACCTGCCCTCATTCCATGTTATTTGTCCATCGGATTAGTCCAAGAGGATGGGAACTAACGAGGCAATGCTGCAATCATCAATCCACCTGCCAAGCAATGAGATTAGGCAATACATCTACCTAGTTACGAGTCCACACCAATTGATAGCTTCTCTATGCACGCTACGAATTCAGATCATGTGTCCCTCATTTGCATACATTTGCAATTATAATGGAGTTATAGGATACCGAGTTTTGTAGGTATATTGAGATTGGTGGTTTCAAGGTGATGCTGGCTCTAAAAATAAACTAAAACCAATATTTCTATGAATGTTGTTTGTATAGAATTTATGGGTTGTCGTAAAAAGTATAAAGGACTTGGCAGGCTTGACACGATCTCGCGACGCGATACTAGTCGAAAAACCGGTCCAGTGCGAGTCGGACTCGCGCAATGAGGGTTCCGTACAAATTAGCAGGAATTTATATACAAATTGATGGTTTTATGGTACTACATGACATTGCTTCTTGCCAAATTTCACGATTCTAGGTCAACGGGAAGTACCCTATAGGTTTTGATTCTCTTGCGAGTGTCAAAATATGTGGCATAAACAGAACATAAACGACCGTATCTTTTGATTGCGTTGGCTTAGAAGTTTGATTTTTTCACAGCTCCAAGGGACAGTAGATCTGAGTTTTCGATATGAATTTCAGCTTGATACCTGCACGCGTTTTTTGAGAAAAAGGGTCTTGACAGACAGACAGACAGTAAACGGACTACAAAGTGATCTTATAAGGGTTCCGTTTTTCTTTTGAGTTACGGGACCTTAAAAATCGATGAGAACTTCGTGGAAATTGATCAAGCAGAATCACGTCACACCGTCACGTCGCGCCTGTTTGTGGAAGACATGTAGGTATCGGTAGACTAAAATCAATACATTAGTGAATGTTCTATCAAAATAAAACAATAAAAAAAAGAAAGTAAATACTTTAAGAAGAGTTCCATTAACCCATTTTCCCAATGTTTGTTTAGCTTTACGTAAAAATATTTTTACGTGATGCGAGGAATTTGTTACCCAAAGAACATCCACCTTTTGTACTCAAGGGTCCAGGATTTCGCCATTAAATCGGATATAGAATAACAATGGTCAATAATATTTGTGTAGTTTTTTGTGATTCCAATCTCTTACACAAATCAATCGTTTAGAGTGGCGTATCATCAAATAATTTGTATAACCAACAACCTTGTGGAAGGTTAGTGATGCGTTATCGACCTTCAAAGGGTTTCAAATTGAGCCGGAACTGAGCCATACTTTTTACAACGCAGCCGATGTTAGCTAGCAACGCACATTTAGGTACTTGCTAAATAATTTTCACGCTTGTAAGCTATTTTGCGTAAAGCACAATGATTTAATTTTCCAAGTTCCGCCTAAGGTAATCTGTGTTCGCGTCACAGTTTCCAACATCTCAACAAATAATATGAGCTATAGGAAAATTAACTATATCACCTACATAATAAAATTCAGTTTACTCTACAACTTCAAACATTCTTATTACTTTTCCAGTAGTACTAGTACTAGTCGCTCTAAAATCAACTCAATTTTCACTAACATAAAGTTAATAATTGTTTGACTCAAAATAAAATTAATTCGAAACATGAATTTGAATGGACCTTATATTGTTCGGTGCATAGTACATGGAGACGCCATATTGTTATTCTCTTTAGCGACGCCTCTGTGGCCGCTGTTAGAGCTGCTATTATCAACAGTTTCCATGCTAACCGAACATGACTCAACACTAGTCTACACCCTTCAAATTCAAATTAAAAATTTTTTATTTCACATAAACCAACATGGGTACTTATGAAACGTCAGAAGCTAGGTGCACGGTTCCAAATGGTCGTTTCCTATGGAGAAGAGCCGGCAAGAAACTCCACGGTTACTCTTTTAAAAATAAAAAAATCTTTTACAATGTTTTCAAATTATAGTGGATATAGGAGAACAGCATAGGCCTGTCAACCAGTACCAGGTACTTAATAAAATAATAAATGGTCTACAGGTTTAAAAGTCTACAAGGCCTACAAAGTCCTCCCATTTACAAAATATGGAAGAATCTACCAAAAGGATAGATAAAATATTAAAATCTAGTGACACGAATGCCGAATGTTCATCGATCTTTAAGACGTTATCATATCAAAAAAGAACTCTCAACAAAATCGTACGGGTCCGTAGAGTTATGTAGGTACTGAACTCATGTTGATAGGTGTCACGTCGATGTTCCTACTATCTTGTATAGTTTTGAACAGCAATGGTTCTGTACACTACTGTAAATAATCATAATCAACATTTGAAGGATGACATGGTTCCCTCTTTATTAATTAAACAGAAAACGTAACAGAGATATGTTCCTCCTTTCGTTGAATTTAAACACAAAATTACATAAAGGAGCACGTTCCAAAAGCAGCCTTGCTACCTTTTGTGGTTCCGACTGTACAGCAGGAACGTACATCCGCAGGTAAATGCGGCCTCTTAATAATAAAAAAGCGGGAAAAGGGAAAACTCTGGGAAAACGACCACTGTTTATCGAGAAACAAAGCCAAGTGGGGCATACAATATGCATAATGATTGTACTAAATTAGGACAACAACGGTCCCTTTTACGCCGACTCAAATTGCTTATTGTACCCCGTTTTCTTATAACGTTGTTCCAAATGGGACCTGTTGTGTCATATTTTATGATTTACCGCTTACGTTTATAAGAAACCAATTTGAAATATCAAATTTTATTGCTTTTAAAGTGTTCATAAATATCCCGTGTTTGCAAAAATATCGATATTCGATGTGTTTTCGGATCAGCTGTCTCGGTTTCGTAACTCAAGACGTCTAGGTTAATAACTTCGATATTTTTATTGCCATATTATTTTAACTTGTCATCGTCGTAACTGATTGAAACGATAAATACTTGAATGTTTCAAGCTACTTCTTTATTTTATAGCTTTTTTATTGAGTAGGTAGATAAGATTTAAATTCATATATTTGCTAAAAACATTATTTCATCTATCAATTATACTAAGGTACAACTAAGTCTCATGAGCAAAAATTGCACACAACCGAGCGGCGTATGCTGCGATGGTCGAGCGGAGTTACTTTTAAGGACAAAGTGCGCAATGATATAGGTAAGGG
>VKGM01006341.1:0-11068 GCA_007844875.1 Busseola fusca | reverse complement strand
GTTACCACCCACCAGACAAAGCCATGCCGCCAAGCGATCCGTCGTGTTCCGGCATGATGTCTGGTGAAGCCGTACGGAGGACGGGTCTGAGCAGTTTCGCTCAACTGCCGTCTTCCGTCCTATTCACCCTACTTAGAGTGAATAGGCTCATAATAAACTAGTGCGCTTCACCATCAACGATTGCATCACTGCTTACCATCAGGCGGGATCGCGGTCAAGCACTAGTTTATAACAATTAAAAAAAAAAAAAATGTATCAGCTCAACAATGTAAATTACGCAATGAATATTGATGAGCTGTCAAAATGAAACCCATTGAGTAGGTACTGATAGTGTGTTAAGAAATTTCCCTGCGGATGAAGAAAAAAATATTTTGTTTTAAATGTTCAATTTTCTTCTAATAATAATCTTTTTTCTGCATCCGCGGGGAAATTCATTCGTACGTGGCATAGATCTCGAGACAGACGGCCAAGTAGAAAATGAGCCTATAAAGATTCCGATTTTATCATATTTTTAAGAGCACTAAAAATTTATTAATTTCTTCAGCACGACTAGCCTACAGGCATTTATAGACTAACTTAAAAACCTTTTAAAATCGCAGCAAAAAAAACCTAATCGGCTCACGATGATTTAATTTAGAGCTCTATTTTCTTCGAATGTTAGAATGGTAATAGAATCGCCTTAGTTCCGAGAGGCCGGGAGGTCCCCGCGGACGGAAGGCCGGATGATTGGGTATTACGAGATTACCGCCGATAGGGCTCCATTAAATCATCCACACCGTAAGGCCGGAATTGTTTCCAACTGAAATGTTTATGGAATTGTGATTTATGGACAGCTGTGTTTTGATTTCAAGCTAGATTTGATTTTTCGGTGATAACTTAATAGTAGGACTACTTTTGCAAAAAAAAAAAAAAAACTATAATATTCTTATGCCAATAATTAAACTGCAAAGCTGTTGCATAACATAACCACGAGATGAACGCTATCCTGTCTTCAGTGCGATTCTGTAACTATCTAAAATAAAATCTAACCGTGAAAACCTAATAACGCTAGGGATTGACACTATTGACAGCTCACTCTAAGCTCACTTTACTTAACTTTTCACGGTGATATTTTTACAGCATCGATGGGCTGGTATAGTCTAGGTTTACTAAAAGTCATAAAGAAAAAGATAAATATTACAACATAGCCTATAATGTTCACACAGGCCTCCTCACTGTGAGAGGGAGTGGTGGTTGGTAGATGTCACTTATCATCGATTTTTTGGTTGTAGGACATGCCGGCTTCCTCACGACGTTTCCTTTGCTGTTTTGAGAGCAGTAGTGATGAAATAGTTTCCACAAAGTAGAGCGCTTGTCTGGGTCTTGGACTATTTATTCTGTGGTCTGAGCGGTTCCCACTTGGCCACCACTGCTCTATAATATTTAAGTATAAATCCGTTTTTTTTGTTATTGTTAAAACACTAACAGCCTTGCAGACTGGATAACTAACATCATCAATTTTTGTTGTACCTATGACTTTTTACGTACTCGTAACATAATACGTTTTCCAAAAATCATCTTTTTTTAAACTTTGCCCTACACTAGGATTTTCTGTATCGTGGTTGCGATTACAAACTAAGATTTCGTTGGTCGATCTAACCCCGCGCTCCCCTCCGCTGGAATTTATACTAGACGCGGCAGTTTCTTTACCTAACTAGCGCTTTCTTTGGCATAATGCATAATGGTTGATTATGACAAGTTTTGTATGTAGTAGATTACAAAACTTGTCAAAAACAACCATTATGAGATCAATGACAGACCATTGTGACACTATTGTAATAGCAGACTAGGGCTCCAGCCGGTCGATTCTGTAAAATATCACGCCGTGAAAAGTCAAGTGACGTGAGCTGTCAATAGTGTCAATCCCTTTGCATTAATTGGAATGACCGCTCACTGCACGCTCACGTCACCTACGTTTTCATGGTGAGATGGTTACAGAATCGCACTGCTGGTGCTATGCAAGCTAGATCCACATCTAGTAAATCGATGTCAATCAATCCTATTTATGTTACTTATTTTAATGTTGCATATCAGTCCGACCGTTCCTTTTTTCCCTCGCGTCTTAACGTATCACAAGTTGGTAAATCATACCGGATGTATTCTGTTAGGGAAGGTAGGTACTGTAGCACGGAACTGTAATGTTACTGTTATTAACATCATGATCATTTTCACATTCATGTTATCAGACTGTTGTCCTAATGAACCGTTGACTTATATTTTTTACAACGAGTTCTGACTATATTTTGTATGCAGGTAACATTTTTAGCAATCCGCAATTTTAAACGATTCCGGGATCCGGGATTCTAAAAGGCATGTCCATATTATTATTTCGTAGGCATAAAAATGAAGTTTATGTAAATTAGCGCCCGATTATCCGATCACTGCTCGTAACATATAACAACAGCGGATTGTGAGATAAGGGATTTCTCATTCAAATTCAAAAGTAATTTATGAAATTCGGATGAGAATCAGATTTTTACGAAAGTCAAAATTACAAAAGACAGAATTCCCTAAATGCCCGCTCTTCACCACTTTCTAGTGCTTTCGCTGGGAAGAAGAAGTATGTGTATTAACAGTCGCCTAACCATAGACATCAGTCTATCCACCATAAAAAAGTAAGTTGGGAGTTAATTTTCCTACCAAATGTTTAGAAAACGTTAAACATCAAAAAAAAAAAAAAATTTAGTACTCAAACCTCAGCCCTACACAGTTTTTAAACCTTTTAAGAAACCAACGATTCTTAGTACCAAAAAAGTTTTTTTCAAAATCTGTCAATGGGTATTAAAATTTCTCAAAAAAAGATAAGATCAGTCTCATAAGACGTTTTTCTGAAACTGCAATGGTTCAGATACCTTACTGTCCCGTCTCAAAAATCCATGTCGTGATTGATTGCTTAACACCATAAAGGTGATAATAATCAATTGAAAGGACTTCTATAACTATCTTTAACTATTTACAACGTTCTCACCGTTTGGCTCGTCTTTTAACAATGGCGCCGATTCCTTTGTACACAAACTAAACTAATTTTGAGTTCAATGCCTCTCTTTCTTTCTATTTCATTATGAAATGGACAGAAGATGGAATATTAGTCCAGTCAAATTAAGAAATTCCTTAAACAGCTTAGACGTGATTAAAAACATGGCGACCAAAAACATGTCAATTTACCGCGCTAACTAATATGACAGGACCAAACTAATATTTATCTTCTGTCATTTTAGTTTAGTTTGTGAAGAAAGGATATCATGTCAATATGCGGTAAACTTAGAGAATTAGAAAAATAATGCAGTATTGCTTATTATATAATAATATGCAACAAATATTTAGCGTGATAATTTATAGAATACTGACAGACTAGTCTTTAGGGTATGCATTCATTCAGACAAACACAAAAATCTAAGATCTATATTGTCGCCATTAGCATCGTTCCCAGACTTTTCTTTCCAACACTTACTTTTGCTTTGACTTCCCTACGATTATATTTTATGATTATATGGATTACTTAGTTTTTTTGTTTCAGGTCCACTTGACGCACGTGTAAACGTCAAAAATGGCACTACGCTCGTCAAATCAAAGTCACAAAAAAAAAAACAACAATTAGGGAATTCTTGTAAGTAACTGTATCCGCAAAACAAACCAATCAACAAAGTAATCAAAACTGTCACATCTCGAAATCATTACATCATCATAATAGTGTATAGTGGTGTGGCCGTTAGCGATGATGGATGGCGAGGGTCGCATGATGAAGTGGCGCCCCGATCAATTAGTACGAAACCACGGCTATGACCGAACACGACTATAAATCAGGGCCATTCGGAAGGGTTAGTAATGTCGGCTGTGGCTATCGAAACGTTGTAGCTAGTCAAATAAAACATTATTTTACTGTTTTAGGTGACCCAGTTATAATTGTCACGATATTAAGACAGGTTTAGTGTGTTCTAGCGCACTTTTTATAAACCGACAAAAACATGAAGAAACAGAATCATCATACAGAAGAGGCTTAGCATTGCCATACAACGTGGCAATGCCGCCAGTCTCTTGGGTACATTACCAGACGACAGCGATGCGGAGGAATTTTTCGATGCTGTATTTTAGTCTGTATTTAGTTAGTATCTATAGGTTATTATTATTATTTTTTTAATAATTTGTAGTTTATTGAGTATTAGAAGTCCTACATTCTAACATTAGGTAGATTACGTTCATACAGAACCATTGAATTTTAGATTAAACGCAATTAAATCACGATGTAGCCATGTAGATACTAAACGATGGCGTAAGAAACTATAATATAAGTAACTTTAACTTTTGCAGTAATATGTGGAAACGATGTGGATTGTACATTTTTATGTCATACCATATTTTACTGTACCTAACACTGATTGTACAATTGTTTGATTTTCCCAAATAAATACATAACATAATCAGCCTATAGGTAATCTTCCCACTGCTGGGACACAGGCCTCGTCTCAGGGAGAGGGAGTGGGCCGTAATCCACCACGCGGGCCCAGTGCGGGTTGGTAGATGTCACATGTCTTCAAAGTTTTTGATTCTAGGACATGCCGGTTTCCTCACGATGTTTTCCTTCACCGTTTTGAGAGCAGTGGCGATGAAATAATTTACACAAAGTAAAGCGCCTGACGGGGTTGGAACCTACGACTTACAACTTGTAAGTCGCGTCCGTTACCACTGGGCCATCACTGCTCACTGCCTACCCCATACCAGTATTTAATAGCGGACCTTGGTCCTACAGCGTAATTTGGTAACACGCTATCAGTAGCAATGGGTTTCATTTTGACAGTTCAAAAATATCCATTGCGTTGTTTTTGTTGTTGTGCAGACACATTTTTCAAACATATGGAGCAATGGATTAGCAATTTGATTCAAATTGAGAGTAATATAGTGTGTTACGCAATTAGGGTGCCGAGCTATAAAAACTTATAAGAAAGTACCACCTAAGGAGTCTACATAGTGAACGAGAGAAGGTTCTCTCAAACTAATCGCTCACAATCTCATAGGTGTGAAGGTCACAATAAAATGGCGTAACAAAAACTCATTATTTGATATATGGTTCCGAAGCAAACACATAAAACAAATCAGTTGCATTGTCTTTGTGAACCACTTGGCAGTAATCAACGGAAATTCATGTCGTATTGCGAACATTGAAGTCCTCCACAAAATACATACCTACCTCCGTCATAATTTCGGTGACGTCAATGCCGTTTCTACTGACCTCTCCAATTATATCAGTTTGACATATAGTACTAGATGATTAAATTGGATTTTTCAACTTTCCTCTTAAAATTAATGTTAAATATTCCGGATTCTGAATGAGGAAAAACCGTCTGTGACTCTGCATACCGGTTAGTTCCTAAACGGGTAATCCCTCACTTTGTGGCAACAGGTAACCGGCAAGGCAATACCTTTTGGTACTTAGAATGAATGAATCAGCTGAACGGCGATGGTTTTTCCGGTGTACGGAAACAGCCGTAAACAAATTGAAGATTTGAAACGAATATAATGTTATCTCTTTTGTTGTTTACAATCTAGAGCCTGTTTTTAGTTTATGTATTGTGTAATAAAAAAAAAACACAGAAGAGATATTATATGGTGTGGCAAACCAATGTTCAGTTTTAGTAAGGTACGGTACTTATTAATATGATAAATGTTATTTAGGTTCTCATTAAACAATTATATAGAGATAAAAGTACTTATGTAAAGGAATTGATAGAAGTGTAAAATACCCCACACGCTTGAATCGTATCATACATATCGTAATGCAAAATGTCAAGTGTGATTCGAACTCAGGTCGCCATCAAACTGGAGTGTTATGTAGAGCTCTCCAATTGCAGCTAACAATGCCCTCACATCGTCGAATGTCCGAACCAATTGAATCCGGTACTAAATTAGATTTCAAATAATGTTTACGTGATATTGTAGTAGATTATGTTCTCGGTAATGGAAACGTTAATGAACCTATAATGGACTTCCAACGTTGTCTTTGATACGAGTTATAACTATGTTACAGTAGTTATTCGTTGCTCTAATTACCAAGCTCGATGTAGGTCGGACTCGGGACTCGAATCAAAGAGCTCGTTAGTGACCACAGAGACTAATGATTAAGCGCTAGCTCATTATCCTTATTAAAATCAGGAAACTAAGTAATTGACTGATTAATAGAAAAGTAAATGAGACAATAAAAATAATATGATAGAAGCAACTACTTTGCAAAAATTATGCAACTGTAAGTAAGTAACTGTAGTAATAAATACAGAATAACTAATAGCCCAAGGTTTGTCCTCATTTAGGTAATACTGGTAGGTATTTCTTAGAGAAATTTACACAATCGCCTTTCAATATAGGAGCAACAACCTAATTTCGCTTATCAATAAATGGCAACCGATAAAATCAAGAACTGATTAAATATCTTGTGCTAAAAATAATATGTTTTTCATGGGAACGTATCTTCCAACTCATATATTCAGAGAAGTGGTACTGTAAGGAAATAACAGGAGATAATTCAATCAACGGGCCAGGGGAACACCAGTAAGATGACGAATCGTGCAATCATTTCGACCCATAGTTCCACAGGTCATTATTTCAACAAGAAATAAAGCTTGTTGGCCTGTTCCGATGTAACAAAAAAAAAAGTAGTCATTAAATATAGTCCTTACTATCTCAGCAGGAGAGCTGCAGTCTTCACATTGACAAAACTGGATTTCTTTAAATAACCAACTGTTGAGTTCTTTGGTTCTTTTAGCTCTCCCACCAAATTTAACTGTAATGGTCAGTTCACTTCACAGCTGTTTTTAACAAGCAGTTAGCGTGAATTGGTAGATACTAAAACATGTTTTAGAATAGGAAGCCTGTTGCTGGGTTTGTTGCAAAATTAAGTAAGTTAGGACCATTTTAAGGTCTAGATCTAATATCGTGGGCATTTTGAAAGATACATTTTGGTATTCTATAGATTGCATGTTGGTGAGTGTGCGCAGGAATTACATGACTTAATTCCGCCATCACCGTTTCATCATCGGACGACCCGTCGTACGGCGAGCATCCACCCTTACTTTGTTGGCACCACTACAACCCGGACGAAGCGTTTTGCCTCGTCTTTTATACCGCATACATCAAGGGACTGGAACAATTTGCCTGCGGCGGTCTTCCCGTCTGATTACAATTTAAGTGTCTTCAAGGCTAGAGTGAATAGGCTCATAATAAACTAGGGCGCTTTACCATAAACGATTGCATCACTGCTTACCATCAGGCAGGATCGCAGTCATGCACTAGTTTATAACATTATAAAAAAAAAGATTCAATCTTTAGTAGGTACCTACTTAGTGGTTTGCAGTTGCCAATGCAACATCAATTCTTCAGGCTTGGCTTGCAAAATCAGTTCAGATCAATCCACAATTCGTTGTTATCAGATGTTGCACTTTAGCGAAAAACCGTATTGTAGGTGCTTACTGAATTTTTTTGAACATTATAACCTGGTGTTTTAAACCAACACAAGTAATTTAAAAAAATATACCCACTTGTAGTAGCAAATTGTGAGTGATAGTCGAGATTGAAGAAATAATTTTAATATTATGTACCTACCAATAATGAATTTGTGATTGTATCTAAATCAGTCAATGCAATAGCTGTTGGGTTTAAACCCAATAATTATTAGAGTAACTGTCTAGCCATTTGATTACTATCTAATTTTCTATTTATTGTTCTTTTGTCTCAGTAATTACTCGGGCGTATTTTATGCATTAATTAGGTACATTGCCTCGAAACGGAATGGAAACGATTTTTCTATAAGTATTTATTACCTGCATTAATATTTGCACTGTTGATATAACCTTGATATCATACGAATGTCATGGTGTGGTTAGAAAAGTTTGAAAGTTATATAATAGATACGCCAAGGCCATTAGCGAAGAACAATTACCTAGTTAGTTTATTAATTTAATAACATCGCCTTTGTACAATTATGTACAAAACGTACCCTCATTGCAATTTATATAAAAAATACACATTGTGTTTGTGACATTAGGTATCTTTCGATTTTTGTTATTAGGTAATTGTATAATTGATAAAATGTCATAATTGAAGATAATCAAATCACTAGGTGTTTTGGTTGGAGGTTGGTTTTAGTGAAGAAACTTGTTAATTCTTAAGACCGGAGTATAAGTGTATGAAAACGTGTAGTTTAAAATTTAGTACTTATACGCCAAAAGCACACCTGACAAATAAGTTAAATTGTATATCTGATAACGATTACCTGCTGCCGCCAACAAAACCCAATATTAGTAATGCATTATTCGAAAAGTTAAGAATAATATTATTTCGTTTCAAGCACTTACCAAATGTATCAGGATAAAAAAAAAACTTCAAACACAAAAACAGCAGACGTTAAACAAAAACACAGCGTCACCTACTTAATTGTTACTAATTTTCTTTCGGATAATGTCCGTGAATTTACGCGATACTGTGTGGTCGCAAAAAGGCGGTGCGTCCAAGTCACTGCCTGCGTCGGACTACGCCCGCCGCCGCCACTCTCGCAACCTTTATATACTCGTAGCTACGACACGAGGGTACTGTTCACTATGTAGCTGACTCCATTTAGAAGATTAGCCGCGGCGCATGAGCCGTCAAGTCGAATGCTAATAGAAGAATTGAATCCTGTGAAGTGAGTATATACTCAATGGAGTTGTCTTTACAAAAGCTTCCCAATTTGTAAGAACGATACTTGTAATTAAACTTTTTGTATTGACAGAGTAACTGAGGAGCTCCGTGGAAATTACACTCTATTAAATTAAACTAATCTGAGTAGTCTTGATTGTCATAAATGTAAACGTATATAAACAGTTCACTTAGTAACGCTTCAGCAACACACTTCTTAAAGTTCGTTCAGTTAGTTACTAAGTACCTAATGCTTGTTGCAATAGTAGGTATTATAAAAAGAGTAACGATAAATTATTGTTAGACCCTGATTTAATCAGATTAGACGTGAAATACTCCTTGACCTAGGTTTGATTTGAGTTCTGGACCACGTTTGGTTTTGTCGTCAATGTTATTCAAGTTGATATTTTAATAATTAAATACATGGTAACCAACAACTTACATTCAACGTGATTAATTTTATCATGCATTCGCGGATCATTCCATCGTCTCGTCACGCGTAACGTAAGAGAATCGCGTCATAAGCGTTAGATACATATAGGAACTTTTTTAGGATTACTGTAAGTGTAGGATTTCCTCGACAGTGACCAGGATCAAACAGGACAAACAATTATCCAATTTACATCGATTTTTTTCACTGATTCTTAAAAAGGGAAAGTTCGTCAGCTACATTCATAATTTGCGCAGCCTTATCGCACTCCTATCAAAGTACCGAGTTTTAGAAAATGTTAAAATTAGCAGTGGCACGTATCTACTAGATAAAACCTCGTCGGCGATATTGAAGGATGAAATTCGAGAAATAACTAGGTTGTTGACATTGGTTTTAAGACAGAATCAGTAACTTTAATTGGTAGTAGGTATCGAATTATTTTATTTTGTATGGTTCTAGGTGGCTACCTAGAACCATACAAAATAAAATAATTCGACTTAATTGCCCAAGTTTTTAAATATGTGTGCCGTTGCGTTTTCTCGTATTTTTATTTACAAATATTTCTGATGCCCTATGTTCCTACCCACAGATAAACAAACGGGTTGTTATCACTAATTGCGAAACAGTTGTTTTCGAAAAGCAAACGAGCATAAGGAAACCCATCTTACAATTGTTTGAATATCACTGTGCGATATGAATTGCACTTTATTGTCTTAACATGATCCACTGTTTACTTGAATGCTTTTGCGGAGTTAATCTTCTGTACCTACACTATTATGTGGTAATACGAAAAAATATTAAGGGATTATTATAATATCTAGCTGCGCCCCGCGGTTTCACCCGCATCCGCTCGACCGATTTTGTGCAAACTTCACATAAACTATCTACTAAATACTCCGAACAAATCCTAATCATGTGGTTTGGATAGGTGAGCCCGTTCTTGAGTTATAAAATTACAACGAAAAGTGGCATTGATATATAGATTATTTATATTTATATTATATATTCATATTTATAGATTATATCGGTTTTAAAGCTTGAATGAGGTAGATACAAGGTAAATGAGCATAAACATAACTTAGTTTAGGTATATCCACCCTTACGTTGTTGACACCGCTACGATCCGTACGAAGCGTTTCGCCTCGTCTTTTATACCGCGTACATCGAAGGATTGGACAATTTGCCTGCGGCGGTCTTCCCGTCTGGTGTCTTCAAGGCTAGAGTGAATAGGCTCATAATAAAATAGTGCGCTTTACCATCAACGATTGCGTATCTGCTTACCATCAGGCGGGATCGCAGTCAAGCACTAGTTTAAAACATAAAAAAAATGATTTTATTAGCTCTATTTTGCTATTGGAGCCGATTTTCTTGTTCACAAACTGAACTAAATATTAGTTCAGTGCATCTTTTTCTTTCTATTTCACTAAGAAAAGGACAGAAGATAAATATAAGATTAGTCCTGTCTAATGAAGATACTCCATAGAACGTTTAGTACGCGATAAATATGGCTACTGAAAATACGTCAACACGCCAGGCGCTTACTAGTTTTGTATGTAGTAGCTTAAATCAACCATTTTGCGATCAATGATAGACCATTGTGACACTATTGTAATAGCAGACTAGGGCCCCTGGTAGTAGGTTGGTGGGTTCGCACTCACGCAGTCATGTACTGTACTTGGAAATCGACATGTCCGAAGAATAAAAAAATTAAGCCATTATGACATCCACCACTTATTACTTATCTACTACGCCACCGTACGCAGCGTAACGCGACTGCTACGCGTTATCACAACGAGCCTACGCAGCGTAGCGCGGTTATCACGCATCTCCCACGAGACGCACCTCGCTGCGTAGCACGGCTGCTACGGACCTCCAACGATGGGACTACACTACAAAAAAACCGGCCAAGAGCGTGTCGGGCCACGCTCAGTGTAGGGT